>CAUYQU010031739.1:0-14114 GCA_963574635.1 Cheracebus regulus | reverse complement strand
AAAAAAAAAAGGTTTAAAAATACATTTAGAATGCATTAATTATATACCACTCTTGAGAGAGTTGAGCAAATAGTCATTATGTACTAGGGTTCAGTTGATAAAGGCTGAATTATTTGATTTTGACAGGAACACTTAAAAAGTGATACTGTTTTCTCCTCATTGATTCCTGTCCGATAATATACAGTTTTGGTTTCTCTCATTACTAATGATCATTTGAATAAGGATGTGTCTCTTCGAGTTCTCAACTACTTAGTCCCCACCCTGACCTTAGGGAATTTGTAAGTATTTTGTATGGAAAATTTTTGAAACTTTGCAAGTATCCTATTTCTTGTCAAACTTTCTCTTTGTTTATTTATATGACCATAGATTAATATGAGCCTTTATTATTATTTATCGTGATCTTCAGCTTGTCCCCAATTTAGCTAGTAGAAATCCCTTCAAGATGGCTTTTGACATGTCTCCATCATATTTTGACTGCTTTCTATTTTTTTCTGGCACATGAAACAAGCTCATCTTGTACTTCACCCATACTTGTTGTACTTAACAAGCTCATCTTGTAATTCACCTGCCTAGCTCTGGAATCAGTCATTTCTCCAAGTTAGCCCTGAGTCTTTGTAGCAGCACTAGGTGTACTCCTTGCTTTTAGAGTGTGGTACTTAGAGGCTGTCCCAGTGGAGAGAGCTATCATATGTATATGTGTGTATATATATATATGTATATATACACATATGAATGTATAGTTGCAAGTTGCATCTATATTTCTCTCTCTCTCTCTGTGTCTCTATCTCTATAAAACCATGAGTTTATACTGCTACTATAAATTCTAATCTAACACTTCAGGGTTTGTTCTAATTTTCTTATTTTCTATATAGGTAACCTTCTTTTTGACACTGAGAAACCAGGCTCACATTGACCTTGTCAGATTGACTTACTTGATCAGTCTTCCCCTGCCTGTGATCAATCTCCTATTTCCACTGTCATCCTCCCTTGAATGTGGATGCCCTCTTTCCCTACCTAGGTTCTGCCACCCTCTTTCAGACTGCCCCTCTAGTGGCTGTATCCTCACCCTACCCAAGCTTGACCTCTCCATGCTGGACTGGCGTTTGTGTGGTGCCTTCTGAACCCTGTATCAGGTGGGCTCTGCTTACACACTGCTCCCTCTCCCCCTTTTCCTGTGCCCCATTGTGGTAGGAAAAACATTGGTTCTTGTCATATGACCAGCAAAGATTAGGCTCACAGGCACACAGAAGGGTGAAGAATGGAATTTATTGGGCAAAAGGAAAAAGCAAATACAAATCAGCTGTCACTGATTGAATCCCAGGTTACCACCCAGGAACAGGAGAGGCCAGTCTTCTTGTCCCAAGGCTCTTCTCCATCCTCCCAGTGCACAGGATATTCAGAGAGTTTCTGGGATCAGCAGTCCAGTTTTTCAGCTTCAGGCTGTTTTAGGCTTTAAGGTGGGGTTTTACTGGGGGAGCCTTGGCTGCCTCCTGTCTCTATCACTATTCTTTACATGCTGGGCAGATACTACTTTAATTTAGTAGGGAATGAGAAAAGAATAATAAAGCAGTAGCTAAAAGGAGACTCCTCCAGGAATTTTTGATGAAAAAGGATGGCATTCATCATATTTACTTGTAATCGCCTTGGAGCCAATCTAGAGATTGAGGTTAAAGATATAGAAGAGACAGAATTGATAAAGCCACGTCTCTCAGAAGGAAGATAGGGATAGGTGCACAATTCTGAGGATTAGTCAAGTGCAAAAGAAGACTGCATTCCCACTTAAATTCAGAGTGGGAGAGAAGAATGGCTTGAATACAACTTGGTTTGAGAGTCTTCTGGCCAGAAGAAGAGTGAATTTCCATCCCATGACTTTTACTTTCTTTGTGCAGACATTGCTGAAAAGGTGTGATCTAGTTGGAGATTTAAGGAAAGTGGAGAGAATTCTGAAATTGCTATGGAGAATGAGAAGTGAAATGAGCAGAAAACCAGAAAGGCTTCACTTCTAATCATTATGGAAAACCTGAGAACAGAAACTGAAAATGAATCAAGATACCAACCCTAATGACTGTCAGGTTTCCTCTATCAGCCCCCAGGGCCGGGAGTGAAGAAGGCAGTTTTTTATTAGGCAAACAGTTAAGTAGAAAGATCTAGGACAAGTGAGTTGAGGATATTGACTGGTGAGAGCTTGAAATGAAGGAAATGGATGTTGAAATGTTGAATAGTTCTGCACACTGTTAGGAAAGTAAAGAGAGATGGAATTTGGAAGAAGGACAGTAGATGTGTCATGTCCTATCCCAAAGGTTTTTGTGTAGTTTGGTCTTAAACAATCAGAAACCAACTCAAACTTAAGGGTGAAGTGGAGGTTGGGAAGTGGAATTTGTTATAAATATTTTGGGTAGCTCACAGATTTAAAACTCAGGCTGAAGAAAATCATGATTCAGAAATACAGAAACTATTGCAGCTTTGGTGTCCAAGGTTTTAGAAAGTAATGGACACCTTCGGTATCACTACTGGGGAAAATTAGTTCTATTATTTGTTCATTCTTGTTACTGCTTAGGGTTCAGATACTGAGAAGAAAGGTTAAGGTTTAAATGGTCTTGATTGGATTTTGTGCCCATTTCCTTGGCCAGGAGATTGATTGTTCTATCAAGACCATGTGAAATTGGCTGGGCATGGTGGCTGACACCTGTAATCTCAACACTTTGGGAGGTCGAGACCAATAGATTCCTTGAGGTCAGGAGTTCAAGGCCAGCCTCACCAATATGGTGACACCTTATCTCTACTAAAAAAAAATACAAAAATTAGCTGGTCATGGTGATACACACCTGTAATCCCAGCCACTTGGGAGGCTGAGGCACGAGAATTGCTTGAACCTGGGAGGCAGAGGTTGCAGTGAGCCAAAATTGTGCCACTGCACTCCAGCCTGGGTGACTGAGTGAGACTCCATCTAAAAAAAAAAAAGAAAAAAGAGATTAAAAAGTCTATATAAAATGGAGTTTGGAAAGTTCTTCAAAGAAAAACAGATGTGCTGTTTACAGAAGAGGGAGAATGGAAGCAACACTGGCAAAACTAACAGATGCTCAGCATTTGTAGATTTTGTGAGTGGGTACTGAGCTTTTATGCAAATTAAAGCATGAGTTGGTATGAAGAGGGAGACATTGAATAAAATGCTAATCCTTTGTCATATTCCTAGGTATTTTATTCTCTTTGTAGCAATTGTGAATGGGAGAATAACAAAGAACATGAAGGACTTTTCAAGGATAATTATAAACCATTGCTCAAGGAAATAAGAGAGGACACAAACAGATGAAAAAACATTCCATGCTCATGGTTCGGAAGAATCAGTATCATGAAAATGGCCATACTGCCCAAAGTAATTTATAAATTGAATGCTATCCCCATCAAACTACCATTGACCTTCACAGAACTGGAAAAAAACACCTTAAACTTCATATGGAACCAAAAGAGAGGCCACATAGACAAGACAATCCTAAGAAAAAAGAACAAAGCTGGAGCCATCACGCTACCTGACTTCAAACTATACTACAAGCCTACAGTAATCAAAACAGCATGGTACTGGTACCAAAACAGAGATATAGACCAGTGGAACAGAACAGAGGCCTCAGAAGCAACGCCACATCTACAACCATCTGATCTTTGACAAACCAGACAAAAACAAGTAATGGGGAAATGATTCCCTGTTTAATAAATGGTGTTGGGAAAACTGGCCGACCATGTGCAGAACACTGAAACTGGACCCCTTCCTTACACTTTATACAAAAATTAACCCCAGATGGATTAAAGATTTAAATATAAGACCTAACACCATAAAAATCCTAGAAGAAAACTTAGGCGATACCATTCAGGACATAGGCATAGGCAAGGACTTCATGACTAAAACAACAAAAGCAATGGAAACAAAAGCCAAAATAGGCAAATGGGATCTAATCAAACTCCAGAGCTTCTGCACAGCAAAAGAAACAATTATTAAAGTGAACCAGCAACCAACAGAATGGGAAAAAGTTTTTGCAAGCTACTCATCTGACAAAGGGCTAATATCCAGAATCTACAAAGAACTAAAACAAAAATACAAGAAAGAAACAACCCCATCAAAAAATGGGTGAAAGATATGAACAGACACTTTTCAAAAGAAGACATTTATGTGGCCAACAAACATGAAGAAATGCTCATCATCACTGGCCATTAGAAAAGTGCAGATCAAGACCACATTGAGATACCATCTCATGCCAGTTAGAATGGCGATCATTAAAAAATCTGGAGACAACAGATGCTGGAGAGGTTGTTGAAAAATAGGAATGCTTTTACACTGTTGGTGGGAGTGTAAATTAGTTCAACCATTGTGGAAGACAGTGTTGCAATTCCTCAAGGATCTAGAAATAGAAATACTATTTGACCTAGCAATCCCATTACTGGGTATATACCCAAAGGATTATTAATCAATCTATTATAAAGATGCATGCACATGTGTGTTTGTTGTGGCACTGTTTACAATAGCAAAGACTTGGAACCAACCCACATACCCATCAAAGATAGATTGGATAAAGAAAATGTGTCACATATAACCATACAAAAGGATGAGTTCATATCTTTTGCAGGGACATGGATGACTCTGGAAACCATCATTCTCAGCAAACTTACACAAGAACAGAAAACCAAACACCACATGTTCTCACTCATAAGTTGGTGTTGAACAATGAGGGCACACGGACACAGGGAGGGGGACATCACACACTGGGGTCTGTTGCGGGGTAGAGGGTGAGGGGAGGGATAGCAGGGGATGGGGAGATTGGAGAGGGATAACATTAGGAGAAATACCTAATGTCGATGATGGGGGGATGGAGGCAGCAGACCACTATGGCGTGTGTATACCTATGTTAACAGTCTTGCAAGTTCTGCACGTGTACCCCAGAACTTAAAGTAAAATAAAAAAAATGCTAATCCTTTTTAAAGTTTAATTTTTCTTAATTACAAAATTATACATGTACATTGTAAAAATAATTAAAACTATCCACCTTCTCTGCTCTTCAATTAATATGGATTAATGACCAAAATATTGCTATATATGACAGCAAAGGGGAGAAGTAGGTAGAAAGTGATAGATTAATTTGAAAATCACTGTTTGAACATTTTATATGCTGCAGATTCTGTCGTGTGCACAGTGGCTATGAGATGAAAGTTTGTTCTCTTGCTCGTAAGTAAAAGTATGAAATAGTGCTTTGAAAAGTAAGATAATATATACAGCCAAGGTTTATAATACTAAAAATGTCTCCTTTTGGGAAAGATATAGATAAGTTCGTGTCTTCAACTTACATAATGCAATCAAATGTGAATATAGTTTTAAACTTATTTTGAAATATCCTTCCATAAGCGCTATATTTCACTTTGGTTTTGTTGTTTTTTTCCACTGTCTACTATTATGAAGGCTACATATAACTTTTCCTCAAAAACATACCCCTCCCAGCCTGCTTTAGGAAGTCAACATTTTAGTGTAACCAGTATTGTTGAGTAGATTCTACTTAGTAGATAGTAATGTAATAATGTTTATTTTTCCTCCAATCACAATTCCCAATAGCGCTTTGTAGAGAGTTTCCCAAGACAATTTCTTAGTCACATTCCACAAGTTTCTCATCACTTTTGGTTATTAAAAACACAAAGCAAAGCTAAAATAATTTCACTCCAGTGTAAAAATTGAATCTTAAATATGATTAAAATATAATCTCCTCAACTCCTTTTACTAGTATCTTACTCCTTTGTCAGAAAGGAGGAATATTAGAGATGGTGGGTTGCTTATTAGAGATGAAGCAGTGCCCTTCCCCTCAAGAGTTTATATGATTTTATTGCGGCTGGTGGTCTTCTCATAACTTGGTGCAATTTTTAGGGTTGTTTTAGTTTCATCTTGATTCACTACATCATTGAGGATGCCAGCAGAGAGAGGGGTCCATGTCTCCCTTTAGTTTTGCCTTTGGTGTGCATCTCAACTCCATTAAGAAGCAGCTGTTAATTAGCCCCAGGGCTTGAGCTTTTCTCCTCCCTTCTTTATATTCCTTCAGGTTGAGTCAAACATGAAAGTCCTCCTCTGCACCCTATGGTAAATGAGTGTTTTTGTTAGTTTGGGCTGCTAGTACAGAAAACTATAGACTGAGTGGCTTAAACAACAAATGTTTATTTCTCATGGTTGTGAAGGCTGGAATACTGCAGGGTGCCTGCAGATCCTCTGTCTGGTGGGAGTACTCTTTGTGGTTTGTAGATGGTCATCTTTTTGTTGTGTCTTCAGATGTTAGACAGCAGAGAGGGCAAGTTCATGTCTCTTCTAATGAGGGTACTAATCCCATTCATGAGAGCTCCACTCTCATGACCTAATTACCTCCCCAAAGCTCTACCTCCTAGTACCATCATATTGGGGATTAGGATTTCAGCATATCAATTATATGTGAGTAGGGGAACACAAACATTTAGCCCATAACAATAAGGAAAACTAGAATGCGATGGAGGTTTTTTCTACCATCTTTTAAAGTGACCCACAACAATGGTCTTTTTAAAAAACATCCACTTTTCTGGGATTTGCCTACAAGTCTTCCTTCTTCAAAATCTTCAGGAAAGAATCAGGAGCAATTCTTGGTGTTGAGATATGCTTCCAAATTCCAAAAGACACATGTCAGTTTCCCCCACAGACTCTTTCACTAGGCTTAGCAAACTTTGAAGGCAGGCTTGGGTGAGTCTCTAGGTTCCCGACTCTCTAAGTATTCTGCTAGGTAGTAACTGTCAGTCATTAAGCACTCCCACTCTGTATTCCTTTGAAACTCCCTCTTCACTTGCCTTCTAGTGGGTTGAGAGAAAATATTTTCCTGCTTACTCACTCAGGGCTGAAATGTTGACTGGGAGTAGCAGAGGTGGTTCCTTTGTGTCTGAATAAGCCCTCAGAGAGGTGTAGGCCCAGTGGTTGGAGAGGCCTTTAAAAACATGGAATCTTTAAGACTTTTTGTCATCATTTTTTTCAGTTATAATAATTCCAAGACAAAAGAAAAAACCCCCTTTTAACAGTTTATTAATTAATTTATTTATTTATTTTTTTGAGATGGAGTCTTGCTCTGTTGCCAAGGCTGGAGTCCAGTGGTGCAATCTGGGCTCACTGCAACCTCTGCCTCCCAGGTTCAAGCGATTCTCATGCCTCAGCCTCTCCAGTAGCTAGGATTACAAGCGTGTGCCACCATTTTTATATTTTTAGTAGAGATGGGGTTCACCATGTTGGCCAGGCTGGTCTTGAACTCCTGACCTCAGGTGATCCACCTGCTTTGGTCTCCCAAAGTGCTGGGATTACAGGTGTGAGCCACTGTGCCTGGCATAACATTTTACTATTGTAGCATAACTAAATAGTAAACTAATCTAAATGATATCCATTCTTATCTGATACTGTCATCTACAATGAAAAGCAAAAACAAACTCTAACCCACAGGATATGGTAAACCAGATCCTTTCAGTGCTTAAGATTTTTAAGTTAGGAAACTTTAAAGTAGCATTAACTTTTCAAGGTCCCCAAAAATACTATTAATGAATAATATTATAGTTGTTTTGTTTTAATAGGTATAACAATTAGTATATAGGTATATACTAATAACAATAGGTATATACCTATTAACAAAACATAATAGGTATAATATGGGTGTCAGTGTGAAGGAGAGAGGCTAAGCCTATCATGAAATCTTTGGTCAAGAACATAACAGTAAAATGTTTAATGATTTTTTTTTTTTTTGTGAGACAGAATCTCACAAATGATAAAGGCAGGAAAATATGTCAAGCTGGAGTGCAATGGCGGGATCTTGGCTCACTGCAACCTCTACTTCCAAGGTTCAAATGGATTCTCCTGCCTCAGTCTCCTGAGTAGCGGGGATTATAGGTACCTGCCAGCAGGCCCAGCTAATGTTTGTATTTTGAGTAGAGATGGGAGTTTCACTATGTTGGCCAGGCTGGTTTCGAACTCCTGACCTTGTGATCCACCTGCCTCGGCCTTCCAAAGTGATGGGATTACAGGTGTGAGCCACCATGCCTGGCTGCAAATGTTTAACGATTTTTATTAGAAGTCCTTTGTATATAAGCAGGTTTGGGATTAATTTTAAAAAAAAACATTTCCTTTTAAAACTTTTGAGAGGCACTTTTTATTTAAGTTGATGCTAAAATGTATTTGTTAATCTTAAGCCTCATAGTTCCCTTAAAGAGGTTTGAGTTAAGAAGTATTTTAGATTATGGCTTAAATATGAAAATGATTTTAAGCATTCCCAATGGCTAACAAATATAATGATTATCATTCCCAGAGCAGTACTGTCTTCAAACTTTCTCAGCTGAATTTCTTCTGAGTGACATTTTTGCTATCCATATTCTTCTTAAGAACTCAATAATGGACTAGGTTAATTAGAGATAGGTAATCTTACCTAGTGTTAATCATCCTTCTGTCAGAATAAATTAACCTTTTTAGCTCCTATTTTCTAGAATTCCCAGCCTCCACAGACAATGTTCTCGAGGCATTAGATAGCCTTATAAAATTTTAAACTCATTTGAACTCAGAAATACCCATTACTAATAGAATCATTAAACTTAATAATCCTAGAGATTTACTCAGATAGTTGAAGATAAGCCTAATTCACCTTGCAGACTTGCTGTTTCTTCATTGTGTGATTTGGAGAAATTCAGTTATTATCTGAGTCTTCATTTCTTGCCTGATAGAATGGGGATAATTATATCCACCTCAAATTATGGAAACCAAATGGGACAAACCCCATTTGATTCTGAAATGCATTGCTAAAATGTTTAGGATCAGTAGTATTAGTATTGTTTTGAAATATCAAGTCAGAAGACTTCACTTTCCACTGTTAATGTCAACTGATCCCTAATATACTGAGATCTTTTCCCCTGGCTCTTTTGTATTCTTTTAAAATTAAATTAAATCATTAAAAAATAGAGATGAAGTCTCACTATGTTGCCCAGGCTGGTTTCGAGCTCCTGGGCTCAAGTGATCCTCCTTGGCTTCCCAAAATGCCAGGATTACAGGTATGAGCCACCGTCTTGGCCTCTTCTGTATTCTTGACAGTGAGAAAAATAAAGGTTTAAGATTGTGTGAGATTGTGTTCTGACCACCTCTGGTTCCCACAGTTCTTTGATACGTGTGTCCCATGGAGCAGATGTATTAGCCTGTAGTGGAGATTCATGACACTTCATGGCAAATAAAATGAAGAACTAGCATGCATTGAAATAAATTTATTAACAGTATAAATATAAACTTGTTTGCTTTTATAAGATGAAATGATACAGTAGATTTCATCAGAGGTAATTTGGGAAATAGTCAAACATTTGGCTTTAATTAGAAAGGCAGGAAAATATATCAAACTAGATTCCATTTGGGCAGGATTTGTTTATCCTTCTCATCTTGAGTTTGAGCCAAAAATCCTCAGTTTTGACTAGTTCTTAAATGTTTCTCCAAATTTGCACAGAGCCTTTGGCCTATTTAGAGATAGATGCAGCTCAGCTCAACATTAGATAAGAGGGATGGTGGTATATGCAGATCAGGACCCACCAAAATGAAAAGCAGGAGAAGGTCCTGGGGTGGATACAACTGTGTGTGTGGACAGAAGGGCACCACTCATGAGTAAATGAGTAGCTCATTGAAGTGGAACAAATCTCAATGACCAGAGTTTCTCTTTGGCAAAGATTGTATGTATTGTATTTAGAAAAAAAAGCTTTAATAAAACTGCTTATGGGTAGTTCTCCCTTACCCCCCAACCTCTCCCCAACCAATAAGGACAAGTTGCCTTCCAGTTAGGGGCCTATGTTTTGTTTGTGTCCGTAAAGATTGATAAATAGCTTTGGAGGTAGAATTTAGGACAGGGCTGTGTTGCTGGATATTTATGAGGAGAATGGAATGTGAAATTCTGGGGAATACTGAGAAAAGTAATGACAGCCAGCTTTCTGGATCATTTGTGTGGGGACGAAAGGGAAGTAGCTGCTTGGTTAAAGTATTAGGGAAACAAAAATGTCTAATGAGAGATTTTCAAAATTAATGCTGTGAATAGATGATAGAGACCCATGTTTCAACAGAAGTATAGAAAGTGGGCCAGAAAATCTCCTTACCATTCTGGGGCCTCACTGCTCTCACCTGTCCATCCATCAAGTAACCCGTTATTGTTTGCTTATGTGCTTTTCTAGAATTTCTTTATGCAAATATAAGCAAACATGCCTATCGATTTTTATTTTCTCCTCTGCTTTTTTGACACTGACTTTAGCATATTGTATATATTGTTCTGTACCCTAGAGTTTTTTACTATGCTCTATATTTTGGACATTTTTCCTATGACTGAATAGAGCTTTCTAATTCTTTTTCATCACCCCACTGTATTGCATTTTATCAATGTATCATACTTAATTTAACCTATTTATGAACTTTTTTCTGATTATTTGTATTTACAACAATGTTAAAATGGGTAACATTATACAGATCTTATTTTGCATTAGTGCATGCATTCCCATAAGGTAAATTCCCAGTAGTGGTATTGTTGATCAAGGACATATGCCATTGTAATATTGATAGACATTTCCCTTCTAAGGAGTTCTGCTGATTTATATCCTCAAGATAAATAAATGAGTGTTGGGCTGGGTGCTGGAACATGTCTATGATCCCAGCATTCTGGCAGGAGGATTGCTTCAGGCCAGGAGTTTGAGACCAGATTGGGCAACACAGCAAATTTTAAAATAATTTTAAAAAATTAGCCAGGCACTGGGGTATGCACCTGGAATTCCAGTTCTTTGGAAGGCTGAGGTGGAAGGAACCCTTAAACCCCCAGGAGTTTGAGGCTTCGGTGAGCTATGATCACTGGAGTGCTACTGTACTCCAGCCTGGTATTTTTTTTACATTTGACCATATCTCAAAAGAAAAAAAAAAGGGGGGGAACTATTTGCTCATAGCCTTGCCAATACAGTGTATTGTCAAACTTTTACATTTCCACAAATCTGATAGATGATAAATAATATTTTAATTTTTAGTTTTTTAAATTAAATTTAAAAAAATGTTGAAGTTACCTCAAAAGTATCCAAAAGTTGCAAGTACAAAGAACATTGCCCCCATGGAACTGTAAGTTGCCAACATGATATCCTTGTACCCCAGAATACCTTAGGTTACATATGTAACAAACAAGTACATTCTCCTAAGTATCAAACTACAGTCTTCCCTTGATATCTATGGGGGATTGGTTCCAGGATCCCCCCTCAGATGCTCAATTCCCTTATATAAAATGGTGTTGTGTTTGCATAAAACCCATACACAGCCTCCTGTATACTTTAAATCAGAGGTGTACAATCTTTTGCCTTCCCTGGGCCACATTGAAAGAAGAATTGTCTTGGGCCTCACAGAAAATACACTAACACTAATGATAGCTGATGAGCTAAAATACAATTGCAAAAAAAAAAACCAACTCATAATGTTTTAAGAAAGTTTATGAATTTGTGTTGGGCTACATTCAAGGTCGTCCTGGGCTACATGTGGCCCATAGGCTGTGGGTTGGATAAGCTTGCTTTAAATCATCTCCAGATTACTTATGATATATAATACAATACAAAATTACTTATGATAAATTGTTTTTTATTGTATTATTTTTATCTTCTTTCTTCAAATATTTTCAATCCACAGTGGGTTATTTCCACAGTTAGTTCCACAAATGGAACCTGTAGATATGGAGGGTCAACTGTGAAACCATCAATATCAGGAAATTAGATTTGATACGTTACTGACTTCAAATGGAGTTCAGACTCCATTCGCACTTTGCCCATTGTCCCTAATATGTCCTTTATAGCAAAAGTATCCAGTCCAGAATCATGTGTTGTGCTTAGCTGCTGCCCTACCTCTTCAATCTCCTTTAATTTGAAACAGTTCCTTCTGCTTTCCTTCATTTTTATGACCTAGATACTTTTAAAGATGATAGACCAGATATTTGTAAAATGTCCCTTAATTTGGGTTTACCTGACATTTCCTTGAACTCAATTCAGATTGCACACTGAAGTCAGGAGTTCCAGAGCAGCCTGACCAACAGGGTGAAACCCTGTCTCTACAAAAATACAAAAATTAGCAGGGCATGATGGCAAGTGCCTGTAATACCAGCTACTTAGGAGGCTGAGGTGAGAGAATCACTTGAACCTGGGAGACGGAGGTTGTAATGAGCCGAGATTGTGCCACTGCTCTCCAGCCTGGGCAACAGAGTGAGACCCCATCTCAAAAAAAAAAAAAAAAAAAAGCTTGAGTGCTATGGGTTCTGCTGGCTCTTGGGGTGTGTCTTTTCCAAGGCCCTCTTAGTAAACAGACACATATTTACATTGGAAATTACTTATTTCTGTATATAAACAACTATTATTGATACCTATTCCAACTCCTATCCAACGTCACCAGATCCATTTTAATTTTCTCCCTTTCCATATTTGTAACACTCTTCTTTCATAGTGGAAGTCCTGGCTCATGTTATCCTTAATATAGTTACATACTTGATCAACATCCCTATAGGTAACAAGTCTCACACTGTTGCCCCCCACATAAATACCTTTCTTACTTTGATATTTCATGTCAGGCACTTGGATTTTGTGCCTGGGAACTTCCTCCCCAATACTCTAATCTCTAGCAGAAGTTCTCTTCACTCTTCATAGCCTCCAATTCCTCAGGCTTTTTGGTGCACTTTTAATTTACATTATTTCTGTTATCTGTGAGGTTGAGTAATTTTTAATGAAGAGTGCCAGTATAAATCCTTTCTCCATCTCCCATACAAAATCTTTAGTAAAATCAACATTGCCCAAAAATATTTTTGTGTGAGTGAATTGCTTAATAGTTCTTGAATAAAAGTTGAGTTTTGTGTTCAGCTGCACAGAGTACATTATTTAAACCATTTATTCATTTAACAAATATTTATTGAATTCACTATATGTTCCAGTCACTTTTCTAGGCACTGAGGATCAAGTGGTAAAAGAAATTTATACTTTTAATGATGCAGTTAAACAATGAGCAAGCTAACCTGTAAGCTTAGAATGTGATTTCAGGTAGTGGAAAAGCTACAAAGAGAATAAAGCACAGAGACAGTATGAGTAGTTGCAAGTGGTAGAGTAGCAGAGACGCATTGTAGACACCTGGGTGACAGAATGGAAATAAATGTTTAGTGCATGCATCCGAAGGATCAGCATTTGGGCAATCATGTTTACCTGGAAAGAACAAGCCAATTTGGAGGTCTGAAATCCTGAGTCAGAGATCCTAACTGGATAGGAGGCCAATAACTCAATCTAGCTTTGTAGACTTTTTGGTAATTAACACTGAGGGTCACTTCTCAGACCCAGGCCTGTGCAACATTGTCTTCTCAACTTCAATACTAACAAAAACAGCAGAAATAACACTTCATGAGTAACCAATAAAGTTCTGTCTTAAAAAAAAAAAAAAAAGATACCGGGAGAGAGATCCAAGATGGCCACGTAGCAGCAGCTCAGGATTGTAGCTCCCAGTGAAAGTGGAGAGAGCGAGTGGATGCCGCAATTGCAGACGAACTTTTGATGCCCACAAACTGGAAGATTCCCGGCGAAGGAGCCACACAGGTCGCCAGCGCGACTCTTTTGGCCGGCGCGACGCTTCTCGGTGCGGCGCAGACGGGAATGGGTGCCTAACTTTTAGGCGGGCTCCGCTGGTCCCATCCCCACAAGGAGAACAGCAATTGCAAGCACTGAGGACTGAGAACAAGCACAGCTGAACCCGGGAAGGCCCAGCTCTGTAGGGAAGGGGCGCCCCCCAAAGGAAAACTAAGAAACAGAAAAAACTTCATCACCAACAAGCCGGACGTCCACTCAGAGACCCAATCTGAAAGTCAGCAATTACACAGATGACAGGTGGATAAATCCACAAAAATGGGAAGAAACCAGTGCAAAAAGGCTGAGAACACCCAAAGTCAGAATGCCTCTCCTCCTACAGGGGATCGCAGCTCCTCATCAGCAAGAGAACAAGGCTTGATGGAGGATGAGTGTGATGAACTCACAGAATCAGACTTCAGAAGGTGGATAATAAGAAACTTCTGTGAGCTAAAAGAATA
>CAUYQU010031738.1:0-27287 GCA_963574635.1 Cheracebus regulus | reverse complement strand
ATATTATACCTATTCTAAAAGTGATCACATAATAGGAAATAAATCACTTTTTAGTAATTGCATAAGCATTTTACAGATTTAAATGAAATCCTGAGCAATAGAACAAGATTTTCGTTCTCTCTCCCTCTTTCTTTCTTTCTTCTCTTTTATTCTACTTCTTTCCCTCAAAAAAAAAAAAAAAGGAAGAAAGGAAGGGAGGAAGGAAGGAACGGAGGGAAGAAGGAAGGAAGGGAGAAAGGGAGGGAAGGAGGGAGGGAGGAAGGAAGGAAGGAAGGAAGGAGGGAAGGAAGGAAAAGGAAAGAAGGAAGAAAGGGAAAAGTAGTCCAGGCCACAATGGGAAGTGGGAGTTAGGGGTTGGACATACCTTATTATATCCTTCTCCCTTTGGAATTCAGGCACAGTTGACCAGCGTTAACATTAAAACAGACATCTTGAGATGGGCAAAGCAGACTCTTTGTAGCAATAAGATACCAACATAGCCCAGGAGAGAACTAACTGAGAGTTTGGCTTTTTTTTTTTTTTAAGTCTCATAAGAAACTTTTACAACCAATTTTCTCTGAAGCCTGCTACCTGGAGGGTTCACCTGCATAACACAACCCCTTATCTTAACCCAGACATTCTCTTCTACTGATTCCAGGTCTTCAGATAATATTAATAACTTAACTCTTTCAAGCAATTGCCAATTAGAAAATCTTTTAATCCACCTATGATGCAGAACCTTCTCCCTTCACTTCAAGTTTTCTCCCTTCCCTGATTGAATCGATGTACACCTTACATGTATTCACTTATATCTTATGTCTCCCTACAATGTATAAAACCAAGCTGTAGCCCTACTACCTTGGGTGTATTGTCTTAGGACCTCTTGAGACTGTGCCTTGGGCCATGGTCACTCATTTTTGGCTCAGAATAAATCTCAAAGATTTTACAGAGTTTGACTCTTTTCATTAACACACATAGTATACATAATATGCATTATACATATATATAAAATATGATAAAAGCACACCCTCCTTCTCATGTAGACATATTCCTCTTCTCTGTTTTTTTTTTCTCCTTTGCATTTATTACCATGTGGCATATTATATATACTAATCTTCTCTCTTTTTATTCAATCATTGCCTCCTCAGGAATATAGGCTTGACGAGGGGAGGATTAGTTGTTTGCTACCGTTATCTCTAGGCTTGTGATAGTGACTTACTCAGCAGGTGCTCAATAAATATTGAATGAATGAACAAATAATACACTTTGTGTTTTGGCATAAGTTTTAAACTATATTTTAATGTTACTTATATATATGCATATTCTATATAATATATACTATATATTAATGTCATACATTTTTATGTATGTTTACATTTGGAAACCATAACTTTAATCTTCTGTTTTTCTGATACTTAAAATACCAGCAATATCATGAACTGATTTAGATGTTTATTTTCAGATATTGATAAACATGATGCTAACTATGCATTTTTAACTCATAAGATAAAAATGCTTTACAGTATAAATTATTGTATTTAAATGTTTTTACATTTTTAGTGACCATACATTACCTAATAAAAAACAGAAATGAAGAGAAATCACTATTTTTGGAATCACAGGGACCTGAAGAGTAGCTCGGTTAGCCGGTTCTTGCTCTGTACTGCCATCTGCTGTGTGTTGGTAAAACTACAGTGAACATGTCAAATGTGTAAAAGCCAGGAGCTGGGAAGCACCTTAGAAAACATCCAATCTGATGTCCACGCGTACAGGTGAGGAAACAGAGACAACAGAAATTAAATGACTTGTAAGCATACTGTCTCTCTGGTTATTAGCAGAGCTCAATGTGGAAGAAGTGCTGCTTAGTGGCAAGGCTACGCGTTCTGGAGTCACATAGGCTAACTAGTATTTTGCTACATGGCCTTCACTGAGTTACTTAGCTTTTCTCAGTTTCAATGTCCTTTTGGGGTTAGTGATATTTACATTACATAATTGCTCTGAGAGCATACAGACAGATAGATATTACCTGGCATGCAGCACATGCATGACCGTGCTTAAGAAGTGGTTATTATTTTTATACTACTAGAGTGTAAGTTCTTTTACAGCAAGGGCATTTTTTTCTTCTTGAAATTCTCAGTGATATAAAGTATCCAAAGCACTTGGTTCACAGTCCATACTTAGCAAGTGTTTCTTGATTAAGTGAATGAGAATAAGGATGAGAATTGAGGTCCCTCACATATCATTGTAAATTATGCTGAAAATCATGTCTTGGGGATTGATGATTCTTTGTTGTAAAGTGCAAGTAATACTGACTGATACAGTTTGGATGTGTCCAAACAAAATCTCACGTCAAATTGTAATCCCCAATGTTGAAGGTGGGGCCTGATGGGAGGTAATTAAATCATGGTGGTAGATGTCTAATGAATGGCTTAGCACCATCCCCCTTGGTATTGTGCTCCAGACAGTGAGTGACTTTTCATGAAATCTGGTCATTTAAAACTATGTGGCACCTACCCCTCGTTCTCTCTTGCTCTGGCCATGTGACATGCCTGCTGCCTCTTCACTTTCTGCCATGACTGCAAGTTTCCTGAGGCTTCCCCAGAAGCTGAGCAGATGCTAGCATCATGCTTCCTATACCGTTTGCAGAACCATAAGCCAACTAAACCTCTTTTTAAAATAAATTACCCAGTCTCAGGTATTTCTTCACAGCAACGTGAGAACAGACTCATACACTGGCCAATTCATCTTCATTCGTTTCTCATGAGATGCTCTAATCTGTAGCCATGTTAGTGTGTTTAATTCAAATCAAAATTTCTAGCTTTCATATTTCAGAATAGTTATCTTCACTACTTTTAATTCAAACTGAGACAACAGACAAAGGCTTAATTCCATAGGTTCTTTTTCTTTCTTTTTTGAGACAGGGTCTTGCTCTGTCATCTAGACTGGAGTGCAGTGGCTTGATCTCATCTCACTGCAACCTCTGCCTCCCAAGTTCGAGCAATTCTCTTGCCTCAGCCTCCTGAGCAGCAGGGATTACAGGTGCCCGCCATCACGCCCAGCTAATTTTTGTATTTTTAGTAGAGATAGGGTTTCGTCATGTTAGCTTGGTTGGTCTTGACTCTTGACCTCAGATGATCCACCCACCTCAGCCTCCCAAAGTGCTGGGATTATAGGAGTGAGTGTCTGCACCTGGCCTAATTCCACATTTTCTACCCTATTTTCTTTCACAATAGCTAAATACTAGAGTTTTTCAGTACCTCCACAGAAATCATTTGTTTATGATTAATCAACCTCTGGATTTATAGTCCAGAGTGCTCAGTATTACACCATGGAAACTCACACTGATTAATCAACATCTGAAAAGAGAATATTGGTTTTGGAAAATTCAGGTAAAAAAGAAGTTATATAAAAGTTATTTATAAAAAATTTTTTTTTGCATAACAGTTTTTCCTGTATATGATAACTATAAAATAGTTATTCATTTTCCAAGATCTATGCTATGAGAAACAGCAGTGAGAAAAGCAACTCTTTTTATCATATTATGTATTAATATAAGACAAAATAGAATTTATGGCAAAGAGGCTTAAATGGGACTAAAAGAAATATTTCCATATGGATAAAAAGGTTTGATCCACAAAGATATAATAATCACAACTGTAAACAAGAACAGAGCCGTTTAATTATATGAAGCAAAAACAATATGTATAAGAAGTTAAAAGTCATGTTGAGAGAATGTAATACATGCCTCTCAGAAATCTATAATTCTTCTATTAAAAATATAGAAAAAGTGAGGATTAATGCACCATTTCTCAGATTTTAGTGGACACAAGAATAATCAGAAACTGGCCCCATCTCAAAAACTGGTGTTGTCTTAAGGCTATAACCTATCCTCATCTTTCCTCAACTGAGATTTGCTTCTTTGGAGTCCCTAGTAACTTATGAGAAATGTGATTTTTCTTTTTCTTTTTCTTTTTTTTTTTTTTTTGAGATGGAATCTTGCTCTGTTGCCCAGGCTAGAGTGCAGTGGCATGATCTTGGCTCGCTGTAACCTCTGCCTCCCAGGTTCAAGGGATTCTCCTGTGTCAGTCTCCTGAGTAGCTGGGACTACAGGTGCGCATCACCACGCCTAAATTTTTGTATTTTTAATAGAGACGAGGTTTCATTGTGTTAGCCGGGATGGTCTTGATTTCCTGACCTCGTGATTGCCCGCCTCGGCCTCCCAAAGTGCTGAGATTACAGGCGTGAGCCACTCCGCCCGGCAGAGAAATGTGATTTTTCAGAGATAATCTAAGCAAATGTAAGAGACTGACTAAATAATTATTTTTGTCTATTTAAGGTATTTTAAATTTTCACTATTATACATAATTCTATAACTGTGAATATTTGACTTGTTTCCTTATAGTTGATTTTTAGAAACGAGAAAATATGAATTTAAAAGCTAAAACTAAATATAAATATATATATATGTGTGTGTGTATGTGTGTGTATTCAAATATCTGACTAAAATATTTATTGTAAAAGTCAAATTATTGAGAAATCTGTGGTCTCGATTGGAATCTTTCCTTGGGACAATTAAATATCAATATAACCACTTTTCATAGAAAACAATAATATGCTCATCAAAATGATAAATGTAATTATTTAAAGTTCTCCTGATTTAAAATGCTTTATAATTTCCTTTAATGATTTCAAGCACAAGTAACCAAATTTCTGACTTCTCAGGGCAGTGCCTTCTCCCACAGCTCACAAGAAACATTTGTCAGCGTTATCTCAGGAAGACTATGCAGCCATCACCACATTCTAAGGTAGAATTACCTCTAATAATAGTCCCATTGTATCAGTGCTTACTCTTTCACAATGTACCATAATGACACTATTCTGAAATCCCTTACTGCAAGAAAAGTTTGTCTCTGACATTGTACTAGCTCCAAATGGATGGGTCTGGTTGTCTGCGCTGTCTCGAAGGAGAAGAGGAAGAGACAATGATACTTGGAGCCTGTCATTATGATTTTCTAAATCTGTTCAAATACCCATTCATTGTTATAGAGAGAATTTCAACTTTGTTAATTCAAAATTCCCATTGTTCCCAAGTATACTACAGCTCCTTCAAATCCGTACTTCAAGGGAAGAGTTGCAGTTTGACTTGCCATCACTTCCCCCACTGAAAAGCACTTTTTAAATACAGAATATAATGAATGTGCTCACACATGTGTGTCTAAATTTTAATTATCTCTTGGTCCCTGTGGCTGCCTTGTAGAGGCTGAGGACATAGGCTGTGCGTGTCTGTGTTGGAGGCCCCAGTACTACTGATGGTGAATATTAAACAGGTAGCATCAGTTCTGTGTGGACGTTAAGCCGTGTAAAGAAAAGACTTGGAGTCTGTGTTTTTCTGAAGACTTGGTCTTAAGAAGAATTACTTTAAGGAGCCCAGATAGCTTAGGGGCACAAAAAGAGGCCTTCACTGCATTTTTAGTTGAAATCGAACTCCACTGGGAATGTATCAGTCCTATTAGAAATCAGTCTTTCATCTTCATTGTCATCATCATAATCTTCACTATCATCATCTTCATTAACATCACCATTTTAAACACGATTTTTTTTTTGAATGGAGTCTCTCACTCTGTTGCCCAGGCTGGAGCGCAGTGGTGTGATCTTAGCTCACTGCAACCTCCACCTCCTGGGTTCAAGCGATTCTCCTGTCAGCCTCCCAAGTAGCTGGAATCACAGGTGCATGTCACCACACATGGCTAATTTTTGTATTTTTAGTAGAGACAGGATTTTGCCGTGTCGGCCAGGTTGCGTTCGAACTCCTGACCTCAGGCAATTCACCCACCTCAGCCTCTCAAAGTGCTGGGATTACAGGTGTGAGCCACCAAGCCTGGTCCCATCAGTATCTTTTATAACTACTTTTAATGTTATGAGGTATAGATAGGTATTAACTCACATATCTCAATAACTTCATGAAGAAGGTATTATTATTACACCTTGATTTGACAAGTAAAGATGAGGGAATGTGTTCTCTTTCCGGGTCATGAGGGGGCGTAGTTTTAAGGGCAAGAATTTCTCCCTCCCATCTGTCTCCATCCCGGAGATTTAACAGTTTACGTTTGAATTTCACGGGCGTGGGAAGAAACTAGGAGTCAATCACCCCAAAGGAAGTTTAAAGGTACTCCTTTCATTGGCCAGAGGAACTTGGGAAGGTGGGAATTTCTCCCAGGAAAAATTCCCCTTCTCCTTTATCCACACCGGATTTCCCCTCTGGAATCCGCTTCCACACTTCTCGTGGAAGCTTTTCTCTCTTCTCCTTTTTTTCTCTTTTCTCTACCTAAATAAAATCACCTTTCTGCATCACTTCTTGAGTTTGGTATTTACGTTACCAGCTAACTGCGCACCTGCAGTGATCCCTTCTCTTATTCTTAAGAGGGCAGAGACCAGGAACCTACAACATTCTCTCAGAGGAGCTGTACCTCACCAGCACCCCAAAAAAACCTGGTTACAAAGAGACAAAGGCCAGAGATTTTAAGTAGGTTGCATAGTCCCAGAGTTGGCAATATTGGAGTAAGAATGTGGACTTTGGAGTAAGTCTACTTGGATTTAAAATCTGGCCTCCCCATTACAAACGGTGTGACTGTATGCAGGCTCCTCTTCCCTGATTCTCAGTTTCCTCATCTGAAACAGTGGCACATAATTGTGAACACACACCGAGGAGATTAAGATGGGATGGGGAAGAGGAGAATTATAAACTGTGGAAAGATGAGAGCTTAGACAAATAGGATAACATCAGCTTGCTTACTAGGCTTCCTCCCTTACCTCTGTGCTGCTACCTATAGAAGTCTGAGTAACCAGGCTCCTAGCCCATAACCACATTTTTTACAAAGAGCAGGGCTTGGTAGATTCCAGTTTGTGATGCAAAATTGACTCTAAGGTAAAAATCTATGTAAGCCCTAGCACACACACAGCTGTTTATCTAAGAGGAAAATGGAATTAGGAGTTCACACTTTAGTAAGAAGAGAACTAAGATATTAAAATGCTCTATCATCACCAACACAGCACGTTCTTCCAGAGAGTACATGAATTCATTTTAATCCTCCGGCTTTACATTTTCAAATCAGGGAAGTCACCTTCAGGCAGTGCTATCTGAGGATAATAAAGGGGGGAAAAAAAGAGAGAAGCATATCTAAAAGTTCTGATAAAGGTGGTTTAATATATAAATCAAAGTGACCTTATTTTAATGTTAGGCAGAAATAAAATAAATAAGCAAAGAGGTTCTTTACCTACAAAAAATTAAGTGGATAGAAATCTTGTTAATTTCTATGAGTTAAAAAAAATTAAAACATTAGCTGCTCAATAAGAAATAGAAAAACGTATTTGATAGTGAAAGGAGAAGATATTTAGGTATCATCACCCTATTTGGAGATCCTTAGTCAAATGAACCAATGAAAGTCAGATTATTCATAGTAAAGCTTTGTTTATCTATTTAAACTCTGATAATTTAAACATCACAAAAAATGAACCAATTAAGACATTTTATAGATAAAAATAAAAGAAATGAAACAAGGTCAATATTTTCAACAAAAGCATAAAGTGAAGATGAGGACATCGGAGAACATTCTTCATAGCCTATTTATGAGCAGATAACCTTATTTATAGGAATAGATGGTTTTGAAGAAAATAAGTGAAATTCATCTTTTTTCACAACTAATACTTTATAAAGCTTGACATATTCAAGAGATATGCATACGGTAGATGAAAATGTTTTATGTAAAATAAAGACCTATAAACCAGGAGGTGATATATATGGATTCCAGATTTAGTTCTACTAACTGCCTAAACTTGGGTAAGTATATTTATGTCTTTGTGCATCAGTAAATTTTTTGGCATAGATTTTGGGATGGATATGTTATTTCTTAGATGCTCTCTATCACTCATACTCTAGCTAGACATACTATTTTGATTATGCAGCATCTAAAAGCTTGAAGGAGTTCAGCAAGTTTCTCTCACTTAAATTTTCATAAAAATAAATAGCTCTGTTTAGAAGAAAATGGGGGAGGGAGAATCTA
Source organism: Cheracebus regulus (assembly GCA_963574635.1). Lineage (NCBI taxonomy): Eukaryota > Metazoa > Chordata > Mammalia > Primates > Pitheciidae > Cheracebus > Cheracebus regulus. The sequence continues at coordinate 19,248 of CAUYQU010031738.1, read as the reverse complement.
TTATTGCAGACATAATTCTGTTTTATATTTTTAAATTTTCTATAATTTCAGCATGACCCCTAGAAACTCAATGTTCATTAGTCTTAATTTTGGAAGGCAAATCAATTGCCAAAAGCTTAAAAATGTTAATATAAATAATTCAAAACTAGTTCAGCCACTTATGCTATCATGCCTTTTCTACCCCGGTCCAATGAGGCTTTTTTTTTTTTAAACATTTTATTTGAAGTGTCAAATCATAGCTCATCTACAATCACAAAGCTTAATGAATACTGTAAACTCCTAACTGAACAAACACAACATGCAGTTTTCTGAAAATCTCGGATGCAGACCAATTGTAATCTCAAACGTGTTGTCCTTTCTTGTCTCGTAAATGTAAATGTAAGTTATCATTGCAGAATGTGTACATGTCATACTGGAATACAGTCCACACTCGGAAAGTGTTTACGGAATAAATGCATGAATCACCATGCCTAACACACACAGGACAAATCAGAATATGAAAACTTCCAGATTCTAGTAAAGAAACTTTGTTTCTTGCTCACAACGTTTTTTTTCCCATTAATCTAACCTTTTGAAGGTCAAAGCTTTCGTCTCATTAGTTTTCTTGACAGTAAAATGACTTAAGCCTTTTCCACTTTAGAATCACCAAAATTTACCAATAGGAATTTTCCTCCTGTTTACTTCATGGGGGCAGCAACTTGACATTAAAACGCTTTCTTAGCATCATTACATGTTTTAAAAAATCAGTGGCAATAGTTTCTCCAGATATGCATTCTTATTTCAATACCATCTGGTGCTGGTAAGTAACAGTAAGAAATCTTCAAACATTTTAATACAATGGCTTGTTCTAGTTGTCTGAGTTGTGACTGGGTCAACCTTTCTCTACTATATTTAAAAAAAAAGGCAGAAAGCAATCAAAACACTTGCTCTTCTTTCTTTCCTTAAACCCTGTGGGTAGCCCCCCATATAGGCACCAAGGAAGGAGAACTAAGCAAAACCCTGGCACAATTAGTGCCTGAAGAGTATCTCAGTTTATAGTGCTACTACTCAGTTATTTCCTTTTATATGATCCTTTATACAATGATATATTAGTTTATAGAATTAGGGCTTGAAGGATCCCTTAATATAATCCTCTCTATATAATCATATACTAGTTCATAGTATGAGTGCCTAAAGAATATTTCCCTACATATATATATATATATATATATATATATATATATATATAATTATATCTTAGTTCATAATCGGAGGAATGCTTAGAGTGGACACAGTACAGAGCATGAATTAAGAAATAAGCAGCTTATAATTGGAGGAATGCTTAGAGCAGACACAGTGAAAGCATAATTTAAGGGAAAAACAGTTATACCAGGATAAGAATCCATGGCCCAGGCAGCAGCGTTCAGTATCGTAAAGATATTTGCTGTATGGCAGGCTTGGGGCAAGAGCCACTCCTCCTGATAAAGGAGTTGTAGGACCTTGCTCCAGTTCTTGTGGAAGGCTGCCCTCAGACCAGCAATCCACCTTGGTAACTGTGAACTTTATCAGCTCTTGCTACTGTGCTGCTCGAAAAGCATCTTCCCATAGAACTCATTGGAAGCTGCCAGCAGGTGGCAGTAACCCTGACAAGTCTGTCACTACTGTGTGACTTAAAGCATCCCCCCATAAATCTTCTTAGAAGTAGTTTGCCCATAGATAGAAGTATTGCACACTGCACCCTCTTCACTGCTCACGACCCACCTTCAAGCCTTGGTGACCTAATGGGGGTAGAACCCTTACTGCACACGGCCCTTGCCTTGATGGGAATGGGCCCCTTGCTGTGCACTATCCATCTCCTAGCCTAGGTGACCTTATGGGGGCGGACCCCTTGTTTTATTGCGCACAACCTTATCACTATCCTTAAAGATGATTTCATTCACTGCCCTGTCCCCTAACCTATACACAATAAACACTCATGCTTCTGGACATTCGGGGCCTCACCTGACTCCGCTCATAGGTGGCGTGGCCCCTCAAGCCCAGCTGCATTTTCCTTGTACTTCTGTGTCCTGTCTCTTTATTTCTCAGATCCTGTGCCTCAGCACAGCATAAGGGACACCCCACGACCCTGTGGGGCCTTCAGCCCTACAAAACCCAACAAAATTTAAAAAACATGCAACCAACTGGAAAAGAAAGAAATGGAATCTCTAATAACTAGAGAAGATTTTAGCTACTATGCCCCATTTGAAAGCACCCATATTTCCCTATGGCTACATTTACATAGGAAAAATGTGGTTGGGCCCCATTAGTTTATTTAAGTCACGGGTACACTGTGCCTAAAATATCAATAGTCAACATTAGTGACAAGACCTCATTGAACAAAACTTAGAGACAGCTGGTTTTGTCTTGCATCATTAGTCTAGAAAACAACAGGCAGAGAATGCTATTTAATTATCTAGAACATAAGTATTAATAATAACGATAAGTGAGACTATAATTCATTCACCTTCGGTGTTTCTTTCTAGCAACAAGGCGAGCACTGTTTCTCGTGATAGAGCTGTTCTTTGTTCAGTTGTATTTAAATGCAGCATGAGTTTATTGCTTTACAAGAGAAATGCTGATTATTTAAAGAAGAATCTAAAGTTGTTGTTGTTGTTGTTGTTGTTACTCAGAATCTGCTGTCTGAAATCTAATCATGGAGTTTATTGTCAGTCCTGAACCCGTGATAGCTCTAGGGATCTTTTTGTAGTTAACTCTAGGTCTCGCTCCCTCTCTTTCTCCCTTTCTCTCTCTCTGTCTGCCAATGCCTATTGCATTTTCTCAAAAATAAGTATACAACTCATTGAAGTGAAGCCACACAGTTTGGAAATGCAGAAGAGAGAGCTGAAACTTCATTTATGGGTTCTCAGCTCAGTTTAGTTTCCTCTCAATGTGCTGTTTTTCTTTTCTCCTTAGAAACACACCATACATTTTATTTTTTTTAAATGATATGTCATGGAAAGAGCTTACTGCAGTTAGTACAGTTCATTAAATCTGGCACGAACTTGCTAGAACTGAGTTAACACAGGTAGAATAAAAGTTTCTACCAAGGCATTCAAAACCTAATCCACACCTTGTAAGTACAGGAACTTTATTTTCATGTATGGACTTGACTAAAATGAGATACTAATAAACAAAGTTGAGAAAAATAAATGAAAATCCCTAATGCAAAAGAATTAAATTTTGGAAAATAAAGGGTTTGCATCATTTAGGATCATTACCAAAGCCTAGTGCCTAGTGCTTTGAGTTAAATACTTCATCTTATCTTTACATGAACCGTTTTTCCATTTTTCTCCCAACACTCTGTTTTCTTTCTTTATAGTATTATTATTTTTTTAATTCTTGAGGCAGAGACTTGCTCTGTTGCCCCGGCTGGAGTGCAGTGGTGTGATCTCAGCTCACTGCAACCTCTGCCTCCCGGGTTCAAGTGATTCTCCTGCCTCAACCTCCCGAGTAGTTGGGATTACAGGTGCACACCACCACACCTGGCTAATTTTTATATTTTTAGTAGAGATGACGTTTCACCATGTTGGCCAGGCTGGTTTTGAACTCCTGATCTCAAGTGATCCACCAGCCTTGGTCTCCCAAAGTTGCTGGCATTACAAGTGTGAGCCACCATGCCTGGCCTCTTTATAGTATTTATCATCATTTGTTATTATATGTTAAGTACTTATTGGCTCAATGTTTGTTGCTTTACAAGCCTGAGCTCTACTAGAACAGGGACCAGTTCTGTTCAGAGCAGGGCTCCAGTGCACATCAGTTGAATTAATTCATAAATGAATGACCTTCACTCTATGCTACCTACCCAAAGGGTCATGGTTAAATAATCAGATCTTGTCCTTTTAGTATTTCATCATCTAAATGCATAATTAATGTAAACACATTAAGGAAAGAGATTAAATAAACAAGTGAAATACCCAGTGATTTTTTCGGTGACACCAATTTAAAAGGTGTTCAGCTCTAAGTAGAGAAGAGCCATGTTTGAAATACATTTTCACTTTGATGTTTAACTTCCTAAATCTTGAAATGATTGGGAGAAGTAGCCATTTAGGAGTTGCTATTGTTTGGATATGGTTTGTTTGTCCCCACCAAACCTCATACTGAAATTTGATCCCCAATGTTGGAGGTGGGGTCCAATGGAAGGTGTCTGGGCCATGGGGATGGAACCCACATGAATAGATTAATGGTCTCCCTTGTAGTGGGGAGGCTGTGAGTGAGTTCTCACTCTATTAGTTCCTATAAGAGTTGATTGTTAAAAAGATCCTACAGTCCTCCCACCCACCCACCCCCGCTCCACCCTGCTTCCTCTCTGGTCGTGTGATCTCTCCACACTACTGGCTTCTCTTCTGCCGCAAGCAGAAGCAGCCTGTGGCCCTCACCAGATGCAGATCTGGGACGTTCCCAGACTTAGAATTGTGAGTAAAGTAAACTGTTTTAAAAAATAAATTACCTAGCCTCAGGGATCCCTTTATAGCAACACCAAATGGATTAAGACAGGCATATACAGGTCCCAAAGCCCTGCGTACATTTAAACAAACTATTAGAAAATCTTTGCAGGTCATTCGCGCATTCTGTGAAGGAAGGTACTGGGTATTCAAGGGCTCTGAACTATAGAAAGTGCTGGTTTTCTTCACAGGAATTTAAACAGGCGGTGTAAATGGGCAGAACGCTGAAGTCTATGGTGGATAGAATATGGCCTAGACAATGAGCACCAGTCTGACTGCTGTGGAAATATCATGGGGTTTACAAGGTTAGGAGTTTTTTCTATTCATTGAAAAGAACAGATACTTCTGTCTGTAAATGGGATTTTTTCTCAGGGAAGTAAGTTATTACAGCTTCAGAGACTTATCAGAGTTACACTGGGATTGAATCTTTACTATCCTCATACACATCCTTCTAGAAAGATCATTCTGTACAACTGATAACAATACCACTAAAGTATTGAGAGATTTAAGCACCTACAATCAATAATTGAGACAGGTGGGACCACACTGGAACAGCCAATTTGGCTCAGCAAACCCTTGACACATTTTCAAGCTTTTGGAAGTTACACACATTTATATTTAAATAGGTATCATTGAATAGATAGTCGAGTGTAAGGCAAGTCACCATAAAGCACACGCAGAATTTCCGGGGAGGGACCCAGGAATGGACATTTTCAATAGCTCGCCATGGTTACTCTTGAAATGAGGGCTGACAAAATGCAGAGCAACTGAAAGAATCAATGTGAAATTAGGCACTAGACACTTCACACATAGGATAAGATTAAATCCTCAAAACTGCCATTGTTTAGATAAAAAATGAACAAAGAGGTTATATAAACTCATATATCAGTGTGAGTGCTACAATTTTACAAAACACTGATCATCTAACTCACTTTAAAGTAACTTTACACAATCTGGGAACCTGGTATTCAATCATGTTTCTTGGATGGAAGAATGCAGGTTTGAAGGCAGGAAGACGGGAGGTATGAATGGATCTATCAATGAGTCCATGTTTCCTTGAAACTTGAGGATTCTTAAGTGAAACATGGTTTGCCAACCCTGGGATTATAGCCCTGTGATAATGATATAAAGATCACAGATTCAGTCTCCATATGGACTAGTTAGCATTTTTTTTTCTATTTTATGGCTACAGTTTATATTCCTAAACTTTGTTTCACAAATAGATACTCTTGTTCATAACCCTTAGATGAAGGAGTGTGGTTTGATGAGAAAAAAAATATTATCATTGGCAGAAGACACCTGAGATCCAGCCCATGCTCGAGGTGGGTGATCAGAGCATGGACTACCCATGTAAATCAGCCCAGTACAGATGGGGCAGGCAGGCCTAAGCTGCTGGCCAGATTAGGCACATGCTGTCCACTCAGCATCTATTGGCTTGTGGAGAGCTGGGGACAGGAGAGAGAGAAAAGCAATACAAGCAGTTTACAATTGCAAGGTGTCCATCAGCCAATGAGTAGATAAAGAAAATGTCATATATACATATATACATATATATATATATACACACACACACACACCATGGAATACTACTTAGCCATACAAAGATTGAAATAGTGTCTTTTGCAGCAATTTGGATGGAGATGGAGGCTGTTATTCTAAGTGAAGTAACTCAGGAATGGAAAACCAAATACTGTACATTGTCACTTATAAGTAGGAGCTAAGATATGGGTACACAAAGGCATAGTGAGTGGCATGATAGGCACTGGAGACTTGGAAATGGGGAGGGCGGGAGAAGGTAAGGGATAATAAAACTATCCATTGGGTAAAATGTATACTACTTGGGTGACAGGTGTACCACAATCTCAGACTTCACCTCTATACAATTCATTCATGCAACCAAAAACCACGTGTATGCCAAAAGCTATTGAAATTAAAAAGTAAATATATATTTAAAAGAAAATCAGTGAGTGTATGTGGAAGGTGAATTCTTTCCATAGATATATAATTCCAGGTACCACTTCAGGTTTCATTTTCTCCAGGTTCAGATCTGGTGCTTGAGTTAAGGAAGAAAAATCTTGCTTACGTAGTGGAGTCCTGGGAGTAGCAATAGACCTGCCTTGTCAAGGAGAGAGAAAAGAAGCAGAAAGCAAGCTGTTCTTTATACATTTGGGATCTTACCAAAACACTCATCTTTCACCCATTTCACATGAATAGATAGATGTTATATTGGTGTGGCTGTCCAACTTTAATGTGGATAAGAATCACTATTTCTGGGTTTCATCCCAGAGTCTCTGATTCGGTAATTCTACAAGTAGAGCCAGGAATCTGTAGTGGAAACGATCTCACTTAAATGAGATTTACGCACTCTTCGAGAAACAGTGGCTCAAACCAGCCAATACCCAGCAGTTGTACCTCTCATAATAAATCCGATATTAAAGTGTTTGTTCATCAAGTTCTTCTTCATTAAGGAGCCATCTCTCTTCCTTTTGCTAAGTAATCTCCATTTTTTGAGAACATTTCATGTTTAATTTTGTTCTGTCAAAAATGCTATATGATATCTAGTGAAAGAGCTATGTTCCTATTTACCAAGAATATGTAGTGAGGGAAGGAACAATAGATTCAAGGTTCTTTATGCCTAAAAATAGACATATTGCAGTGCTTTCCTTTATAAAATGTGCTTTTGGGAAACCACGATTTAATATTAAATTTTATTTCACTGTGTCACACTATGGCTCTTAATGAAATTTTATCAGTGATAACTGATAATCATTTCTTAGTGATAATGATATTATTTCATTAGTGATAAAGTTAAATAAATTAAGGAAATGAGCAGTACCTCTCAGAATGTTTGTTTTTCTTATTTTCTGTTAGAGAAAATAAAAATATTTCATCCCAAAATATACTTCTTTGACATATTTCAAGATGGCTATTCAGGAAGGGCTAGAAACATCAGAATAGCTGCAAAGCTCTTTTGCTGGGGGGAGATATGCATCTGTAGAGAATCTGCATTGATGCAGCCAGGCTTTCTCTGAGGCCTTGTTTGGGTCTAGGAAAAGATGAAGAGTCTGTACCTTTACAGGTCTAAAAGAAACATTGACTATCACTTCTCTCTGTGGGCTGCTCCCTGGGAAGTTTCATTTACAGAACAGGACTCCCTTTGCTATAGGCCTCCTCCTCTTTCTCTCCCATAACTTGTCTTGCCACGATAACCTGATTTACCACCATAACCTGTTTTTGGCCATCCTCTGTGAGCCACCATTCCTTCTGTAACCTCAAGGTGATATATAAGCTTCCGAACTCCATGAGGGGAATTCATCACGCTGCACGCTGTTGTTCTCTGTTCTCCCTGATGCATGTTAATAGATTTGAATGCCTTTTTTTTTTTTGAGATGGAGTTTTGCTCTTGTTGCCTAGGCTGGAGTGCAGTGGCACAATCTTGGCTCACTGCAACTTCCGCCTCCCAGGTTCAAGTGAGTCTCCTGCCTTAGCCTCCTGAGTAGCTGGGATTACAGTTGCCTGCCACCATGCTCAGCACATTTTTGTATTTTCAGTAGAGACAGGGTTTCCCAATGTTGGCCAGGCTGGTCTCAAACTCCTGACCTCAGGTGATCCACCCGCCTCAGCCTCCCAAAGTGTTGGGATTACAGCCATGAGCCACCGTACCCAGCAGACTGCCTTTTTTTTTTTCTTTTCTTAAATTAACCTGCCTTTGTCGGTTGATTTTCCAGCAAACCTTCAGCGGCATCAAGTGAAAAAGCGGAATTTTCTTATGTTTCTTGCTCTGTTTGTATGAGATTCCTATAGTGTGTCTCCTGTTGGGGCTCAGAAACTGACACCCCAAAATATGGTGCTTTGCCACGCTGAACTGAAGAAGTCACAACGTCTCTCTGACCTTTTCCTCACCCACCTCTCAATCCTCTTTCCCAAAGCAAGGGATGAAGTTGTCTCATCTGCTAATAGTCTAGATCTGCTGAAAAAGCAGTTACCTTGCTCCTTTCCCTGAGTTTTCATCAACTTAATTCACATTGTAGGAAGAAAGACTGAAGTCTGTCAATGCACCAGGACAAACTTTTGTCATCAACCATTGCCTTCTATTTGGGTCCCATTCAGTATTTTAAAGAGAATCATTTACCAGCCATTGTCTGCTCTGGGGGCCCAACAGACTTTGTCCCAGGTCACATTCTCCAAGTCCATTCATTTTTTTACTAAAAGTTGTTTACTACACCCTTAAAATCATTCACACTTTCTCATCTCTCTTTTCTTTAAGAAGGGTATATAGGCCTGTTCAGGTGGCTCACACCTGTAATCCCAGCACTATGGGAGGCCAAGGGGGGTGGATCACCTGAGGTCAGATGTTTGAGACCAGCCTGGCCAACATGGTGAATTACTGTCTCCATTAAAAACACAAAAACTTAGCCAGACGTGGTGGCGAATGCCCATAATGTCAGCTACTTGGGAGGCTGAAGCATAAGAATCGCTTGAACTCCAGCCTGGGTAACAGAGTAAGATTCTGTCTCAAAAGAAAAAAAAAAGAAGGGTATATAACCATCAGTACCACATTCCATGGCAGGGTCATCATTCAGTGATTCCCCCCACCATGCACACTAATAAGTTTGCATGTCTTTTCTCTTACTTTTTGAGTTGATTTTTCAGTAACCCTTCGGAAGATGAAGGGGAAGTTTTCCTTTGATGCCTCTACACTCCATTTTTGCAGATGGGGAAACTGAGGCACTGACAGACTAAGTTGGGAAATTCAGGCAACTGGTGTCAGAACAATATTCCAGTTGAGGTCTGGCCAAGGCCACGGTTTCTTTCCTAAGGCTGGCTTCACTGACATGCCAACTGCTCAGTCACACGGGGCCCCATGTATTTGCTGTAATGCACAGGGATCCCAAGCTTGGTTTCATGCTCTGCTGTAGCTACTCTGAAATTCTGAATAATTTTTGAGTAAGGAACTCCACATTTTCATTTTGCACAGGGTCTTGCAAGTTATGTCGCTCCCTTCACTTCCATGGCTGCTTCAGGCTACGATCCCCCACAGGTTTCAAACGCAAAAGTCAGAAATTCTAATCATTTCTGCTAATCAAGAGATAAATGTACATGTGATTCCTACTATTGGTAGAGGGTAGAGTAGAAATTTGTTCAGAGAAGGAACACCCGAATTATTCCACAGAAGTGTTTGTAAGGTTTTATGCACTAATAGGGATTTGATCTTATTCTGCTGTTTTGGTTTTCGACCAAATGACTTTGTTTTAATTTTGTTTTGTTTTGTAATATTTTGTTTTAATTTCTGCTGGTTGCATTAGGGACAAAGCACTTCTACTCCATGCTCATCTTTCTCTTTCTATGAAAACAGTGTCTTTTTTTTATTATAAAAGTAATGCATGTTTCCTGTAGAAAATATGAAAAAAAAATTACACGTACTTAACCAAGTAGAGAAAACATTTTGGTACACATCACTTTAAAATACATTTATATATGTATCAGTATATAGTTTTATTTCTACTGATATCTATCAACAATCTAACTGGAATCATAGTGAAGCCATTCTTACAGGGTTAACAAGGATTTGACAGAAATATAATGAAGCATTAATCATGCTGTACTTTGATTCATTTCCTTGTTAATACAAGTCACCTAGTGAAACTGGGAAAGTTCACTTATGCTCCTTGCAGGGCATGCAATAGGGGTGTGGCTCGCTTTTTTGGTGCCCTGCAGTTCAAATTCCTAGGGCAAGCATGCAGACAGGCAGGTGGTGGGAAGCGTGGGCTCTGACCCCAACGGCAGCATCTAGGGTTGACAGTTCACAGCTCCCGAAGCCCCGGAGGGCATGTGTTACAGGGTGCTCTTTCAGCTTGACCGTCCACAGGAGGCTTGTGTTAATAGCTCAGTTAGACCCTCTGCCTTATTTCAAGAGCTTTCTGTATCCTGGGTTCTTGCCTTAGTGTACCAGAAAAATCGGATCACACGTGGGGTTAGAGAATGAGTACAAAGTTTTATTGAGTGGTGGAAGTAGCTCCAGCAGATGGATGGGAGCCAGAAGAGGGAGGGAGTGGGAACAATCTCCACCCTTAAAAACATTAGCACCAAACTCCTTGAAAAGATGGATTTGAGGTTTCCTCCCATCTCCTCTTTGAGCAGCCCTGTGATTCAACTTTCTTCTCTGCAGCAACCTGGTGTCTTGGTGTGATGACTTGCAGCACACAATGGTTATGGCAGCATTCATGACTTCAGTTTGAATCCTGCAGGTTTTTACTCTTTTCATTTAACTATACTAAGGATTTTCCTTATAGGAAAAATGATTCTTTACCATAACTTATTTAACAATCTTTCCATGCTTAAAAATTTAGATTTGTTTTTGACAGGGCTCAGAACAAGCGCCAGATTATGGCCCCTTGGCATAGTTAGTATTTTAAGCTGAAAGAATTTGAGAAAAGCACAGAAGCAAGAAAGTCTCTCTGATCTTCTCCTACCCTTCACCCATTCTCTCCTATGACACTCATGTGAGAGGTGTCTACCTTATACCCACAGGACAGGAGCATCGTTATCTCAGGGACACAGAAGATCTGCACAAACAGACCTTGCTCAGTTCCCTCCAGTTTATTACCATTAGAGCAGACTCCCTTTGTCTAATCTTACTTCTCCACAATTATCTACTTATTTGCCAAACTTAGCATACAAGTACATGGAGTTACTTATTTCTCTGGGCCTTCATTTTCTCATAAAGACTCCCATGTCATGCAGCACTTACTAAACATATTAGCATGTTTTTCTCCTATCAATCTGTCTTCATCAGTTTGATTTTTAGACCCAGCCAAGGGACCCTAAGAAGAGTGAAGGAAAACCTTTCCTCTCCTACATTCTATTCTTTTAAAATCTTATTTCTTTATGATTGACTCTAAATCAAAGAGAGCATGCTGCAAGGAGCAGGCCTCAGATAAGTCCAGGATGGTTAATGGGGAACACATCACACACTCAAAACTGCAGCCTGCAAGTCTATGAACCAGGGGGGTTTTCTGTATTTATGTGGCATGAAAATAGAACAGATTATTCTATATTGTTATATATATACCGAAAGAAAATTACTGAGGCAGTACAGGTGGTCTTGCTGCAACTGAATGGTAGAATTAAATGAGTAAATAAAAAAGGGAGGGAAAAATACTATTTGCAGAATCTTTCCAATTGTCAGCCTCTTTAAAAAAAATCCAGAAGCTAATTACTTAACTGCACAGACGAGTCACCAAGGCAGAAAACAAATATGGGTGGTCTTGGAGTTGGATTATTTCCATCAAGCAGTGATTATATGCATCAGCATGTGATTCACTTACATGCTAATTATCTTCATTGAGGAGTCTGCTTCCTTTGTTTAATTCAGCAAAACCTGCTTAAGTCAGAAGTTTGTTACCTAGGAAGTCTTTATTCCCTCCTTATCACAGGAGAAACTTTCAGGGCAAGACTAAGTTTAGATTTAGTCTACATGCAGAGTTGTCACACAGTATTTTTAGAAACAGATTTGACTGACCCATGGAAAGGAAACACTTTTAGAGCAAAACCTGCTAACTGCCAATATCTGTTTTACAAACTTTACAAGTCTGTGTTCCTTTGATGTAGCTTTCAAATCATAAGACTTTCTGTTGACAACTCACCCTGCTTGAGCTCAGTCTTTGTCCCAGAAGTGTTTCCACTTGAAACACAGAGGAATTTCCTTAGATAACCTCAGAACACGATTATTTGGTCCAATCAAACAATCTGAAGTTACAGTTCCGCTGTTGGCTCTCACTTAACTCCCTGTTCTTCCAATGTTTCAGAGATCTATTTTCATTTCCTTTTGATTTTTCAATTATCTCTATTTTCCTAACTGTGGGAACTTCTTTTGAAAGAGATTATTGACTTTGCTCTCAACTTGGTTTGACTTAATAATTTGGTAACTTAAATAAAACCTAAGCTGGGCAGAAACAGAAAAAGAAGGTTGTGTCAAATAACCACCTTCCATTATTTGGAAAGTGGAGATTACAGAATGCTCAGCTCTGCTTCTTCCTGTTGTGGAGACAATCTGAGCTGGGAAAAAATTTTGACACGGGAACAGAGCAGCATAAGTATGTGGTAGGATGGGGGTGGGGTGACAAAGGACTTTGGGAAGCTGCTGGATCAAATGTGAGAAAAAGAAGAGTAAAAGGGCATCCCAGAAGAGCGCTAAAGCTGGTTTAGATTTAGTCATTCAATTGCTCTCTTCGTCTTCATCACCTCCCTATAAAGACCTAATAACCTATAAAGACCTATATAGACCCTATAAAGGAGTATTAAAGGACCTATATAGACCCTATAAAGAGTATTAAAAAAAAACTGTGCTCTAAACGTAAGTTGCTAAATAAAACAGCATTATTACTAATTACCTTAGTTAACTAATTTGTCTGAAAACTTAATTTTCAATTCACATTAGCATATAATGCTTTGCATTTTCCTATAAGCACTGCCTTAGCTGTGTCTTCCACAAGTTTCCATATATTGCGTTTTCATTTTAATTTTATTTAAAATGATTTTAAAATTTCCATTGTGACTTTTTAACTGGTTACTTAATTGTATTATTTAATTTTAAGATATTAGGACTGTTGAAAACTCGCTCTTTGAATGAAGAGACCCGATCCCCCCAAACAGGCTTTGTGCGAGCAGCATGGCTGTTTATTCACCTAGATGCAGGTGGGCTAAGGAGGATAAGGGCATTAGCAAAGGGCAGTGGGATAGGAGTTGATTTTATAGGTTTGGGGTGGGCAGTGGAAAGTTACAGAGTAAGATCAGTTACACTCAGGGGGGCAGGGGCAAGGAGTACACATTACCATAAGTTCAGTTACAATGGGGGGTGGGGTAAGAGTATTATCATAATAACAGTGAAGATGGCAGGACGGGGTGAGGGGCTTGTCTGGGGAAGCTCCACTGGGTGATTAGGGACAATGGTGAAAGCAGGTTGCGGGTGGAAGACGATTAGCCGAGGCAAGCAGGACTTCAGACTTTCAGGTTCCAGGCATATGGAGACCTGACAAGGACATTTTTCTATGAAAGCAGGTTGGGGGTGGAAGACGATTAGCCGAGGCAAGCAGGACTTCAGACTTTCAGGTTCCAGGCATATGGAGACCTGACAAGGACATTTTTCTGTTTTTGAAAATCTGATTTAATTCCATTGTGGTCAGAGAATATACCTTGTATGTTTTTAATTCTTTTAAATTTGTTGAAAATTTTTTTACAGCCTACAATATGATCTATCTTGGTGTATGTTCCCTATACACTTAAAAACAATGTATATTCTACTGTTTGGGGTGAAGAAGTAAAAAAATGTCATATCAAGTTTATTGATTGTGTTGTTAAGTTCTATATCCTTATTGATTTTCCATCTACTAGTTCTATTAATTACTGAGAGAGAAATGTTAAAATTTCCATTATAATTGTGGATTTGTTTATATCTCCTTCTAGATCTACTAGTTTTTGCTTTATGCTTTTTGAAGATGTGGTGTTAGGTGCATGCACATTATCATTATTTAATACTCCTCTGCATCCTCATTAATATTTTAGTTCGAAAGTCTACTTTGTCTGAGACACACATATATATGTTCTGAGATATATATCTGTGTATCTCAGAAGAAGGTTGTTTATGTCAAATATCATTTATTTGAAAGGTGGAGATTATAGAATGCTCCAGTAGTTTATATATACATATATTTCTTTTAATTAACATGTACATGATATATTTTTTTACATTTACATGGTATATATATTTAAAAGATATATACATATTTTCATCCTTTTACTCTTAACCTGTTTGTTTATTTTAAAATGAGTTTCATGTAAACTGTGTAGTTGGGCTTTGTGTTTTTGAGTTGACATGATTTGTCTTGATTTGCTATATTGATATTTCTATCACTGCTATGTTTAGATTAAAATCTAATGTCTGGCTAGCTGTTTTGTCTTTCTTCTGTTTGTTAGTTCTTCCCCTCTCCCTCTTTTTCTGTTGTTTTTTAAAATTAAATAATTTTTATCATTCTATTTTTCTTCAACTATTGATCTGTTATTTATATTTCTTAACCATTGATTTTTTTCCTATAGAAAACACTTTCTATAGGAAAAATTTTAAACATTGATTTTTCCTACTGGGTTTATGATATACTTTGATCATTTACTGTTGTTTATCCTTTAATAATTTTATTCTGCTTTATGTATTGGTATAAGCCTCAAACCAATATACTTCCAATGTTTCTCTCTGATCTTTTGTGTGGCTGTTGTCATGAATGTTACTTCTGCATATGCTATAAACCAGCAACACAATGCTACTATTCCTTTAGAGAGTCAAGTATCTCATAGAGTGATTAAACATTAAGAAAAGGTATCTTTTTATTTACCCTCACATTATTTGCCATCACACGTGCACATGTGTGTGTGTGTACACATTTACAAATATACATATCTTCAACTTTCCCATTTCCTTTTGAGGATCCAAGTTTTGGTTACAGGTTGCTTCTGCCTAATGAGCTCCTTTAACTATTCTCTAGCACTGTCTGCTCCAAGTAAATTATCTACCTTTCGTTTGTTTGAAAAAGTTATTATTTTGCTGTGATTTTAGAAGGTTTTTAACCTGGTATAGAATTCTGAGTTGATTTTTTCCTTCCAGACCTTTGAAGGTGTCATTTCATTGTTTTATAAATTTTTTATTTTCTGATGAGAAGTCTGCTATAATTTTTATCTTTGTTCTTCAAAAAGACAATGTACCAGTATTTCTGGGATGCAGCTAAAACAGTGTTAAGAGGGAAATTTATAGCACTAAATGCTCACATCAAAAAGCTGAAAGATCTCAAATCAGTTTCTATCTGTAATTGGACGTGAGGTCTTAGCAAAGTAGCTCCTCTATCTGAGGCAATCCCTAATGGGACTGACATCTGTGGACTGTCTGCTCACGTTTCAGAAGCTGAAACAGGAGTCTTTCCCTGAAGAAACTTTTGGGAAGCATATCATGGTGTCTACCACATACTCTAAATTATATGCATTTAAAAATATATGTTGCATATGTTGGGGGCTGTCTTCCTATTTTATTTTTACAACATGCCTATCATACTTATCCATACTGAGAGTTTTAGGTCTAGTTAATATAAAATTATTTTCCTTCTGTCTATGTGTTAAGAGTGAATATTGTTGGTACCATGTCTGTAGACACAATCTCAACACATTTATTACTGCTATGTAATAAAGATATTTTTAAACTGAAAGATGTTAGCCTATACCACTCAGACTGGTTAGGTTCTCAGAATCCATTAGCCAGTCACTCAGATGGCAATTCTGTCACCCAGTTTCAGTATTGTCCACTACCTACATTTCTTTTCCTCAAACCCCACTCTTTGATTACATCAGCTCCGTTGCTGATAACAGCACAACTCCTTCCAACACCTTCCTCAGTCTACTCTCGTTTTCTATTTTTCTATCTCCAGGTCCACTCTGTCTTAGCTTTTTCCCTTTTCCCACCTGCATTAGACCTGCCAGGCTCAGAATCATCTGGAGTCAAATCCACGGACTCCAAATGTGACTTAGATAAATTCTCCCTACCCCTCCCCACTTCAACCAGAATTTAACAAGATATATGGTGTAGAACAATTGCACAGTAACTACTGATTTTTAATTTTTTAATATTTCTAACTTTATTGATTGTATCTCATTTTATATCTATGTAATTATACATAATTCTTAATGAGAAGGATCATAATTTCTTAAAAATATATCTATTATTTTTGAAAAGAAGCTTCAAAATGATGTAAATTTACTTGGTCTCCTGTCCTTGTTTCTGGTTTCCTATTTTAGAGGTAAACTCTTTCTCATTTCATATCTTACTTTAAAACTGTTTCATCTGGTGATATGGAGAGAAGAAAGTTTATGAACCTCCCTCACCTCAATGTTGGGCGACTTTAAAAAACCAGAGTGCAAGGTGAGAACCAAAAGGAACTTCCTCCTGTACTGGCAGTTGTGTCCCTTGGAATCTTGGGTTAAAATATTGTTTGCAGTCACTTTGGGGAAACAACCTGAAGAGAAAGCAAGACTCTATTATTATATCTACTTGTGCTTCAGCCATATTCAATATTATGCATTAAATACAAGCAATAGTTTTTAAAAATAACTTTCAGTGCTAAAAAAAAAAAAAAAGAAGAAAAAAAGAATTGATAGTTACTGATCCAATCCTTATTTTATTTAATAATGAAAAAGGCCCAGAACAGAACTCACTTGTCCAAGATAAAATGATGTTTCACACTTCATATTTCACTCTCTATACTCTTTTGAGTTTAGTTATTAATAGCTATTTGGTTATGAGTTTCATACCCTTGTGTCTCCTGGAATCTTACCCAGCCTGGTTTCTAGATTTCAACTTCTACTTATCAAGATTATGATTTTGACCTGGCCTGGAATTCAGACTTGTTCCTCATAGCTATCCTTGCTCATATCCTGGATTTTGTTTGTTTGTTTTTTCCAATAGTAGCCTTCTTCTTCTTCTTCTTTTTGTTGTTGTTGTTTGTTTCTGGTCTACCTTCAAATATCATAAGCCTTGAAAGTAGCATTATAGGTTCTCATTTATGTTTATGGAAGTAAGAATTTGAAGGCAGCTGGCTAGGTATGATGATGGAAGGAGTATGTCCTTACTTATCATATATTTAGAATAGCAATCAAGTAACAACAAATTTAATTGTAATGGAGCCAACCATTTGTTTTGTCATCCTTAAATTTTATATGGGGAGTTTAGCATAAACTAATTACTCTTGATGATTATTTGACAGATTGATTTCAAAGATGTTGGAAAGAGGTAATTTGAAGCATCAGGTTGAATAAACAATCATGATGCTTCTCTAAGAGTCTGATTAATTCTAAATATAAATGTCTTGTTTAGAATCCATTGCACTGAGAATGTGCAATGCATATCCTTCCCTTAGTGCCAAAATGCTTTCCAAACCTGGCATGTTTTGATGTACCTTATTGGGCTGAGTATATCATAAATTTTACAAAGACATTGGGTTAAGGACTAATGTAATATAATCCATATCAATAAGTTCACAAATAATTATTTATATATCAGTATAAGATAAATTAACTATTTATACTATAAGCTATAAATAGGTTCTTCATTCTTAGACATTGCCCTTCTTGGTATGTAGATGGTAAAAACCTAACATGTACTGAGTGTCTATGTTAGTCAAGACATTTTGCATATAGCTTACTAAAGTTTTCTACAAAGTAGAAATTAAAATCAGAGAAAGAACTATTCTCATGGTTTTTAAAGGTTTCTCTGCATACAGAAAAAAAATGATAGGGATCTCCTAAGTGTATACAGCACCAAGAAGGTAAACATTTAACATTCACTTACTTTAATAAATAAAAGATATGTAGTATTTCATAATAAGTCATCTATTTTTATTCTATATATTTCACATTATATTTTATGTTACAAATTATCAATATCACAATTTAATATTAAAAATAAGCCCTAGAGTTAACCCTTCTTATCCCACCTCCTTTTGATCCTCCAGTTCTTCTGGTTTTTATGATACTGAACTCACTGGTTCCAAGTATAGACAGGCAGATAGGCACATGTACACTCTCTGTCTCTCAGCTGTGACTTCTGCAGGATCTTTCTTCTTTCCAGAAAAAAATTGACAGCATTCATCACCCCCTGCCATGATGTTTTCCTTGTCTCAGGAAATTACCAATCATATTTTATTTCTCTAATCAAATGTCACCTTCTCCGGAAATCCTTTACCAAATCAATCACTGAAAATCCCATACCAGGTAGGCTTGAATAACCATAGTCTCTCAAATATTTCTCCTTTCTATCATATACCAATCCCTATTTAATATGCCCATGTGCCTATTTATTTTTAAATTGGTCCAGTCATCCATTAAAGAAAGAAATTGAGTCTTACCCAGCACTGTATTCTCAGCACCAGCAAAGGGTATGATGTATAGTGGGTGTTTGGGGATTAATTAATGCAGATATGGTTCTGGTTAAAGTAGTATATTACCTACCTAATTTTTTATGCTTAGGCACTAACATCTATAATTTCAAGGCTCTTGAGTGTGAATTTTGAGTATGATACATCAATGGGTGCTGTTATGCAAAACATGTTATTAATTGAGTTGGATCCTTCTTTGATTGAAAAGTTTTCAAAACAAGAAGAATGATCTTATTCTCAATAACTCAGCTGGTCCTCTGACACTTGCTTCAACTTCTTTCACAGGCTGCATTATGATCCCTTTTCATTGACAAAAGGTGTCCTTGCTCTCTTATCTGACATCTTAAAGGCAGGAGAAGAACTTTCATCTTTATATTCCCCACAGTGCCTGGCACCCAGAAAAGAAACAGTAACTGTAGGACTCAATTGATGCATGATTTTAAAAAGGCCAAGCAAATGTCAGGGTTATTCTGTTTGTTATAATCAGTCTTTTAAAATAATTGCAGAATCTTTGGGGGGTTTTGCTGTTGATGTTATATTTTTCTGATCATAAAAAGTAGTGCAACTCACTGAAGAGAATTTGAGAAGGACATGAAAAACATAAAGAAGCAGAATAAAATTCATCCTTACTGTAAGGCCGGTTGCCTTGCTGGGAGCTCGGACGCACCCCCCACCCTTCCTTTTTTCCCTTTTACAAGCCCCGAGCAAGCTCAGACATGCTCGGGCATGTTCCCTTCTCCCTTGCTCGCACAGCCTGGTCTTCCCTTAAAGAGCCCAGTATGCAAACAAGGTGCTGCAACCATAGCTTCTTAATAACC
>CAUYQU010031737.1:0-28177 GCA_963574635.1 Cheracebus regulus | reverse complement strand
ACGTCCGGCTTGTTGGTGATGAAGTTTTTTCTGTTTCTTAGTTTTCCTTCGGGGGGCGCCCGTTCCCCACAGAGCTGGGCCTTCCCGGGTTCGGCTGTGCTTTCTCCGTCTTGAGCGCTTCCAATTGCTGTTCTCCTTGTGAGGATGGGACCCACCGAGCCCATCCCATATGCTCCGCACCGAGAAGCTCCCCACCAAGAAGCGCCGTGCTGGGGCGCCAGCAAAACAGCTGCGCCAGCCAAAAGAGTCGCACTGGCGACCCATGGGACTCCTCTGCCGGGAATCTCCCGTTCTGTGAGCAACAAAACTTTGTCTTAAAGTGCAGCGTCCACTTGCTCTCTGCGCTTTCACTGGGAGCTACAATCCTGAGCCGCTGCTAATCGGCCATCTTGGATCTCTCTCCCTATATTTTTGAATAAGAGGTTGAAAATAGCAAATTCATCTTCAATGATGAAAAATATAACTATAAGTACATGATGTACTGTAAGGTATACATGGGGAAAAGTGGTATGTGTGACTCAGTGGCAAGAGCACAGGCTGGGAATCAGCAATCCAAGATTTCGAAGTCAGTTCTACCACTTTCTGGCTGAGTAACTTGAACAAGTCATTTAGCCTCTGTCAACCTCGTTGTCTTCAGCTTGAAATGAAGATATTGGGATAGCTTTTTACCAAGAGCCCTTCTGACTCAATCTGTGACCTGTGTGTATTGCACTTAAAGTATGAGGGACATCAACACTATTATTAGATTATGAAGCTTGTTGAATTTCATACTTTTAAAACATTGTTATAAGAGTTCTTCCAGTTCTGGACAAGATGGATAAATATGCTTTCTTTTATTCCTCACAATAATTATAACAAAAGACCCTGGACAAAACATATGTATTAACTATCAGAAGACTCTGAAAGTTGGAAGGCAGACTAAGCACCTGAGGGTTCCGGAAACAACCTAGCAGTGAGTTCCCTGGTGGCTGATTATGCCTGTTTGTTTTACCTCCAGTGTATCCCAACCTGGGCACCAGAGAACCCCACAAACCGTAAATGCCAACAGGCAGAGATTAAAAATAATCCCCCCAAAATCCTGCGTTTTCTAGCCAAAGCACTGGGAAAAGGGCAGCCCAGCAGCACAGAAGCTTTTCAGCCACACCTGCCATCCCCTAGGTAAACAGAGACCCTTCTGCTGCACCTTCTCGGTGGATGCTACCTCGGCAGCATCTGTAGGTGCGACGTTGTTTCCCACTGCCACCTTGCAATAGCAGTGGTGCACTCTCCTATAAATCTGTGAGTGGAACCCTAGCTTCCATTCCTGCCTTGCAGAAACCGGTATCCCTCCTTTGCTGAGCTTTCATGTGGTATCCTGACTTTCTTCCCCACCCTATAGTAGAAGCAGTACCCTCTCAGCCCAAGTCTGTGGGCAGAGCTCTATCTTCATCCCTAATCTGCAGTACTGAGGCAGCTGCGACTGGTCAGAACTCTATCATCTATGCCCACCCTGCAGTTACATGTAAAATAGTACTACTCCCCAACCAAGTTTGTGGGTACAGCTTTGACTTCCACCCTACCTGCAGTACCTCTCTCTCTCACCCAGTGCCACAGAGAATGTAGAGCAAAGTCTTGCCATTTGGGTAATATACAAGTAGGGCAGGCACAAATAGCACTGCAGTAGCATTAAAAAAAACTTTGTAAACTCGATTGAGATTTGGACCATGTCCTACAAAAGTGCATTCTAAATCCAAACTGAATGTCTACAGGCTACAATTTTAAAGATTTAATAGGAATCATAGTCAAATAATACTCAAAATACCAAAAATACAGTTCAAGATTACTCATCAAAAGTAACTCTGGAAATAACCAGGACAATCTTAAATAAAAAAGGACAATTGACAGACACCAGCACCAACATCAAGATGACACAGATGTTGGAATTAGCAGACAAGAAAAGCAGCTATCATAAAAATTCCTCAGCAAGCACTTATGAACACTCTTGAAACAAATGAAAAAAATTAGAAATATCAGGAAAAGAAATAGATATTAGGCAGAACCAAATAGAAGTTTTAGAACTGAAAAAATAACTGAAAGGAACTCACTGGATTATGGGTGCAGTAGCAGAAGAGACATGACAGAATGAAGATGAACTTGAAGTGAAGATCAGTAGAAATTATCCAAGCCAAACAACAGAGAGTAAATTTATTTACCTCTTTTTAGAGCCAGGGTCTCGCTCACAGGCTGGGGTCAGTGGCATGATCATAGCTCACGACAGCCTTGACCACCTGGGCTCAAGCAGTCCTCCCGCCCCAAGCCTCCTAAGTAGCTGGGACTAACACCAGCACAACCAGCAATTTTTAAAAATTTTTGTAGAGACAGGGTCTCACTATGTTGCCTAGGCTTGTCTCAAACTCCTGGCCTTAAGCAATCCTCCCACTTTTACCAGCATTTCAAAGTGCTGGTATTATAGGTGTGATCCACCATGCTTGGCTTAGCAAATAGATTTTAAAAAGTGAACTGAGCCTCAGAGACCAGTGGGACAATAACAAAAGTTTAGCATCTGTGTTGTTGGAATCCCAAAAGAAGATAAAGGATGAGAAGCAGAAAAAATATTTGAAAAAAGTAATAGCTGAAAACTCCTCAAATATTGTGAAAACAGTCAAGAGAGAAATGAACAGTGTAGATATGGAAGCATCTTATCCCCAGTTATCCAATTCCTTTTCAGGACCTGGCCTTCACATCGGACAATTTTTAGCCTTGAGTTCAACCTAGTTTCTGACATTAAGCTGATTGACAACCTCAAAATGTTATTTCATTTTCTAAATAACATAGTCATGGTAAACACAGTTTACTACATGCACACATTTTACATATATTAACATTGAATCCTCACATGAATGCTAATAGATAAACACTATTATGGTTCCCAGTTTACATAACTGAGGTACAGGAAGTTTGAGCATCTCACTCAAAATTACACAGCTAATAAATTCTAGACTGAACTCTAAGTTATAAAAGTTACCCAAAACATCAAATATTCAGGAGATAGGGGATCTTTTAAGTGGACAGTTTGCCATTGGTTTGCCTTATGATTGAATCAGAACTCTTATGTATGCTGTAATACAGAGATAAAGAAGAATTGGGTTTTGGTTCTGAAGTCCTTTGGACATTAACAATACGGAATAGTGTTGGGTCGTTTGTTCAGATAGTGTAGATTGAGCTCTTTGTTGTGGAAGCCATTCTGTATTCACAAGCTGCCTTTCCTTTGGGGTGAAACATTTGGCACTGTTAGCACTGTTGATACCAGCCTTCCACATGTACACAGAGACCCAGCTTCCCTCAACACCTAGCCTGGCTTTGCATATGGAGGTGCACAGTACATATGAATTCTTTCCCTAGAGTTGCCACAGGCCTTAAGTTCTTATTTCAAGTTGGCAGTGTCTATGCATTTAATGAAACAACAATGTTATTTGTAAGTTTTGGCTAATTTTCCTTGTCTCTGTTAATTGTTACCACTATATATAACTAGATCACAGCTAATAACTTTTACTAAAAGTCATGATAATGATCACCAGCATTTGTCTAGCATTTTACAACATGCAAACCACCTGAATGCATTGGCTTATTAATTCTCATAACAATTTTGTGAGGTGAGTATTAGGATCCCCTTTCTGCCAGAAACAGCAAGCAAAACTGAATGGCATTGTATGATTTTCAAATTGGCTTCGTTAAGACTTAGCTATAAATCGTATATACGCCACTCGGACTGGATTTACAAGAAGTCAACATCAAGTTTTTATGAACTTAAAAACAAATGGGTTATTTTTTTTTAACTCAAAGATGACATTTATTTTAGTTGAATGATTTAGCTATGGTTTCTCACTCTGCAGTCTAATTTAACAAAATATTTATATTCCTCTCTATCCCATCTAAAATTTCTTTGTGTTTTTCTTGTTGAAAAGTAAAGTGTCTCATAATATTAACTAGAAACTATTTGGTTTCTGGCATATTTGAAGTTATAACTGAGTAAAATTACAAAGCAAAGGAATAATTTCAGTAGAGGAAGTATGTGTCTAGGTGTTAAAATTGTGGACTGACTGTAGGGGCTTCCAGATAACTGAATGTGTGGTGTTTCCTAGAGGGCAATGCACCCAGGGAGGGCATGGAACCCCCACACCCCTTTCCCCATACCTCATCCTATACATCTCTTCATCTATATTGTTTGTAATTAAACAGTAAACATTTTAAAATGTGGATTCTAGACTCAATCTGTAGGTTTGAGTTCTGCTCCTCTGTGTACTAAATGCATGGTCTTGGATCAGTTACTTAACACTTGTACTTTGTTTTCTCAGATATAATATGAGGGGAAAAGTACCTGTTTCATAGAACTTTGTGAATTTAAATGAAATAATAAGTGTAAAGCACTTAGAATAGTGTCTGGCACTAGTAAGCCTTCAATAAATGTTAGCCGGTAATAGTATAGCAATAAATAATAGTTATAGCTATTTCTAGCTACTAGAGGAAATATATATTAGTTATCATATATATAGAAACGATTACAGATAGATACAAATATGAGCAGCACCATTTTAAGAGGGCCCTGGATATTCCTACTTTTGGAGGTCCAATTCCGCTTTATATCAAATATACTTAAAATACAGTTATACCCCACATTAAATATAATTTTTATGTAACTTTAAAGAAATGGGTTAATTTTTTATTGGCTATTTGACATATTTTGTGGACATTGAATTAAACACATACTAATTTTGATTTTTTGTTGTATTCTTCTGAGATCATACAGCAATTAAGTGATGAACCATGAGCTAGAATTCTGGTCTCCTGGCTTATAACCAGAATTTTCCAGGAGAAAAGATGAGAATATTGTTTTCCCACCCAGAAAGAACTGCTGGAGTCTAGTCCACTTTAAAACCCCAATTCAAGCTGGAGGGCCTTTTGCTAAAGTTAACACCCCAGAATGCTCAAAACTCTGAAAATAATATTGAATGTTTCCTTTCTTTATTCTTTTCTTAGATTGTGGTTTGAATGTTCATAAGCAGTGTTCCAAGATGGTCCCAAATGACTGTAAGCCAGACTTGAAGCATGTCAAAAAGGTGTACAGCTGCGACCTTACAACGCTTGTGAAAGCACACACCACTAAGCGGCCGATGGTGGTAGACATGTGCATCAGGGAGATTGAGTCTAGAGGTGAGACATTTCCAGTGTGGGTTGCAGTGGCCTCCATTCCCTACCAGTACCAGTCTTAATGCCTTTGGGATACCTCATTGCACAATGCGGTTGTCTTCTGTAATTTGTGGGGGAATGGTTTCCTATGTCAAATGATCTCAAAGACTGAAATGAATTAATTTAACAAGTAATTAAATAGCTTGATTTCAAGGTACATTTAACCAAGTATAGCAGATATGCTTAAAAATATATTTATAGATGATGCTTCCTGTCTACACTTGACTGGTAAAGACAAATTCATTTTTTAGTTTTTACATTTTTCTTTGGTTCAAGAAGCAAAAGTGTAAATGCTCTACTAAAACTGTCTAAAGCCAAAAACAGAGCTGCATCCTAATTATTCTTTCCCACTTGGGAAAAACAGGCCTATATTTTATCTTTGTCTTCTGTTATGTAAAATAATTTATGATGTAATTGGGGTGATAAATTATTTCCCTTAGGACTTAATGTATTTGATTTAATTAGACCAAATGATGAACCAGATGATATTCAGGTGACAATAGGTAAGAGTTAAAGAACTGTGCATGAAATGGTTTTATTTTAGGAGAAAAGTGTGAAAAGATTTCTAAACATGTATATTTTATTCCTTCTGACACATTACCTCCCAACTTAAAGTATGAGAAGTTAAAATTTGAAGAAAAGGCATAATTCAAAGAAACTAACTAGTTTTATTTTGCAGGTCTTAATTCTGAAGGACTATATCGAGTGTCAGGATTTAGTGACCTAATTGAAGATGTCAAGATGGCTTTCGACAGAGGTATGTTTTTCAGAATGTTCCATAACTTAGGACAATAATACTCTTTGCTAAAAAGCACAATTTCTTATGAGGTAGTTTTTGCATCATTTTTCTAAATCACTGATGATTATTATACCAAACAAAAAAACTTAGCTTATAATTTATTCTTTTTTATGAGTTGTAAGTATTAAATGTCAGAATGCAAAAGAAGTATAAAATTTCACTTTGTGACTGATATTTGAGGATCCAAGGCTGGTCCGTGTTTACCAAAATATATACAGAGCAATTACATTTACCAAAAATGATAGAGAAAAGAGTGGAATTTATCCCATTACAGATCTCAGGCTTCTTGGGCTTGAGTTAACCAACCTCACCCTGCCTGTCATCCATGCCCCCCTGGCATCCTCATCACCATCTTCAGTGAGCTGAGACCCAAGCCCAGACTCGTGTTGGGGTCAGAAAGCTGAAGAGAAGCTTTAGGGGCCTTTTGCGGGGGATCCACCCACCACTGTAGGAAAAGGGGCCCAGTCAAAGAAAAGCTCAGTGGAGCTTAATTTTCTTAGCTAACATTTAGATTAAGATTTGCTTCCATGGTTCTCCAATTTGCTTTAAGGACTGGAACAAAGTGGTTCCAGAGAAGACCTGTAGCCTTGAATACAGGAAGTAAAGGAGTAAAGGTTAGTGATCTTTTGAAGAACCACTTTCCTTTACAAGTACGTATTCTAGTTCTATCACACAAACCTCTCCCATCCACAGAACTCTTACAGGCAACAGAGGCAGAAAGCAAAAATAATTAAGTATTTATTACTAACCTGAGGGAATCTAGGCCAGCTCAAGTATGTGATAAGAGCAAAGAAAGGGAGGTGGAGTAACGGTGTATTCACTCCAAAAAGCATCAGGAAGAGCAGTCCTGACTCCATGCCAGGATGAATGGGAAGAAGCATCTCTTTACTCTGGAAGCTCTGCCACTGAACATGTCCATTCCCAGCCTCTGGCTATGAGTCTCAAAAATAAATTCACACTGACAAAGAAACTGAATGTTCCTATGGACCCGAGAGAGCAAATAAATGGCACAGTTTCCTCTATTGAAAATATGAGACAACCATTTCATAACCTGAAAACACCAGTAACAGATTTTAAAATTCATGAAGTGCTCACCTTGGCTCCCTGTAACCACACTGCTGGGGGCCAGTCTTTGGCCTCCCAAGGGAGGTGTACCGGCAATCATCTGCAAGGTCTATAGGAATGATGCAAAGGATTTTAACAAGGGTTACAAGAAACCAGTGACTCGGATCATTGAAATCAGTTCTATATATAAATGCTGCCCAACTCCATGAGTGTTCAAAGGAATAGGATATCAAATAAACAGAGCAAAATAATTTGGAGTAATTAAGGATGTTCATTTCTGGGAGGCGTAAATCTCAAGTAATGAGATCCAAGAAAGAAGCCAGGATCCAGAGGATGCTGGAATGAACTCATTTAATTCAAGAGCCCAGGTAAAAAGGCAAGTTTGGTGAAATCTTCCCCAGCTTAGGAAATAGTCATTGAATGGAAAGCTGACTACTCTGAGGTCAGAAGCTGCCATTATACCTCTGCTACATTTTGTCCTTTGGTGGAATCACAGATATTTGTGTGACAGGTACTGTGAGAGATCCATGGCCAAAGCAAATAAAATCTTGTGAACTTTACCCCAGAAGAGCCCTAGTCTGGTTGAGATAAGAGCAGAAAGAAAAGAAACAATTGGGAAACAGAGATGTTATAAACTGTGCTGATATGGTATAACCCTACTTAGAATGTAGTATGAGGAGATCAGATTCCAGGATTTGTTTACATTATTTTAAAACAGAAAACCCTAAGTAAATAGATAATCCAGGTGGAAGAATATATTTGTGTATTTGTGTATACTTACTAAAAAGCAGATTTTAAAAGAACCATTTTAATAACAACATACATAGTAAGCCCCAGCATGTTACTCTTTTAGGCTCCTAGCTTGTTTAAATCTATTTTCCATTGATTCGTTAACTCAAAAATATTTATTAAGCAGCTACTATATTCCAGGCAGCATGTTCTTTACTTTAGATATGATGGTTAACCATGTATGCTTGGTCCTTACACTCATGAAGGGTTCACATTAAACAATAATCACACAGTGGTTACTGATTTTAATAAGGGATATAAAGGAAAATATTAATAACTGGGGAGCCAAACCTGTCTGGTAGGGCAGGTGAGGCATGCTGGAGATCAGAAGAGGCTCTTTCACAGAAAATTAATCGTTATTATGTAACATGTAGCACAGTAAATTTTATGTTAAAAACTGAAGCATTGCTAATCTTTAAAATCTGATTTGTATACAGAAATGTCATTCATTAAAACAGTGCTGTGAATCCAGATATTTACTTTTGTTTCTTTCAACATCCTTAAAAGATGGTGAGAAGGCAGATATTTCTGTGAACATGTATGAAGATATCAACATTATCACTGGTGCACTTAAACTGTACTTCAGGGATTTGCCAATTCCACTCATTACATATGATGCGTACCCTAAGTTTATAGAATCTGCCAGTAAGTATGAATGCATGTATTCCAAATAACCTGACAAACAACCTCCTCTTGGTAATCACTCTTCCTGGGTTTCTGGCTGAGTAACTTGAATGCATTTTATGAAATATTTCCTTTTTGCATCTCTCTATGGTTAATATAGTCATGAGAATTTTGCATTGTTCTCTTAACAGATTATTTATGACTTATGCCATCAGAAGCTTCTTTGAATGTGCTAAACCTCATTTTCCAAAATAAGGCTTATACCAGTGCTCTTTAGATGCAGACCAGTGTTTTTGTAAAATAAAAATGAATAACTGGAAAAGTAAAATTAAAAAAACAAAACCAACTATCTTTTATTAGATTCAGCAAACAAAATTTCTGTCGGATTGCTATATGTTTCTAAATTCTTATTCTCAGTTTCTGTACTTAACTTGTATAAGTTAATGCAGACTATTACAGTTAGCAAACTGGCATTGGCTCACAGATCATACTTTAAAAAGCACTATTTTAGATCAAGAAGTTTTTTTAAATTCTAGTTGAAATGAAAATGAAAAAAAGCAGAGGTTTATTTGTCAAATCTTATTTGTGCTGCAAAAATCATACCTGTAATTCGCACTTCATTTTTTAAAGATGGGAATTCTTAATGGTTTTAAGTATTAGTATTACCATTTTTTGGAAAAGGTAGTGTATTTCTGTCATTTGGCTTTTCTCTCTTTAAAACCATATGTTGTCTTCATCTTGAAATGATAACATCACTTCCTTAGTAACACTAATTTGCTTTTTGACTTGGGAATTTCATGAAATACAGTCTTTCTTTGTTCTAAATTTTAGTTACCCTTTCATGGCTTTTGTAGGGAGTTTTTGTGGTTAGTTTTATGGAGCCCTGATTTCTTGTGGGTCAGCTCAAGCTCCCATGTAGAGAACAGCCATGAGAATTACACTGATTTCTTCAAAGTATTAGGTTAGAAAGCATGAAAAAGTTTAGGTTTCTAATGGGCTCAGTGCTGATCATGAAAGTTTTGTGTGAGGGATCTCACACGTCCTTGTCTCATGGGGCAGACATTTCCTCTCCAGACAGATCATAAGTCTGATTGCCACTAATCTAGGAAGACACACACACACACACACACACACACACACACACACCCGTGAAAAGCTGCCCAGTTCATGGTATGCTCTGATCCCCAGGACTCTGATCCCATTGAAAGTGGGTAAGTTCCACTTTCACGTTGCTTGGAAGGAAAACTGAAACTTGGCTGTATGCCACACTCGGGCACACGCTCAGCAGAGGACAAAGCAGGGATGCAGCCCAAGGTTCTGAACTCCACACACCACCCTCTTTAGGAAGAAGTAAAAGCCGAGCCTCCTCTTGGATTCCAAGGCCTTGACCCCACAGTTCCAAATTACCTCTCCTTCTTTCCCCATACCCATCTTAGCTGCTGAAGAAAATCTCCGCTTTTTATTCTTCTTCCAAATCATTTGTCATCATTACGGAGTTCGTTTCTGAAACAGCCTTCCTGTTCAAAATTAGCAAGCCCCCCTTATCTCATCCCTCAGAGAACTCTGGAAACCACATCATAAGAAAGAAACTTTCACAAATCAAGGTAGAAATTTCTGCTTATAATTTCAGCTATCTGGATGTCTGATTTATGTGACACGAAAAACCCTGGCATAATACTGATATATGATATAAACGTTCGTTGTACATGTTGGATAGCAATATCTTCCTGTTTGTGGAACACTGTGTCCTTGTACACTCTCTTCTGGCATTAGAGTCTGTTTCATTCTTTAGATATGCAGATACAGCCATTCTCTTAAAAGGCAGATAAGGAAGATGAGAGAAATTAACATTTATAGAGTATATATGAGGTCCCATGAATCCTGCTCAGCACTTTACATCCATCATGGAATTTTAGAAAGGAGGAGATGTGATGGAGTCTGAGTAACTTGTGTAAGGTCACATTGCTCACTAGGGGAGGTGGCACTGGCATTCACACACACTTCTAAGGTCAGAGCCCTTGCTTTCCCTACTCTGTCACACTGCCTGGCTCGCTTGATGGAGCAGGGAATGAGACCTAGACAAGGGAAGGAGGAAGGAAAGAACCCTTTCAAATGAGGGACAGAGAAAATTTTTTTTCTCTCTCAGCTCCTAAAAATGTCTCTGGCATTTATTAGCATCCTTTGCCAACAAAAAATCAGAATTTATATTAAAGCTTTCTTCTACAAAAGCTGTTTGAGCTCTGCTTTCGCAGCCTTCTTGGAGGAACCTGCAGCTTTTAAGCTGGAAGAGAGTGAGGGCAGGAAATGAAAAAGGAAAGCAAGGGTGGAGAAGGCCAGGCCATCACACACGACAGCTTGAAGATCTTCCAAAGGCCTGCAAACTCCCTGATGAACCCACCTGAAGTCTGGGTTCACTCACCCCTCCTTCCTCAGTTCCTCTCCCCACCAGTTAAGACATTGCTGCCCTAGAATACAAAGGCCAGGAAGACAGGTGCTTCTCACAGAGCCTCCAATAACCCAGCCTTATGAGTGCTTCCTGGTCACGATGGAAACAGCACTACCAAAGCTGAGCTCCTGGTGGCAATGAGGGCAGAAATCTTCTTCTACTAAGGACTCTGAGAGCTCTGTTCCAGAACATCTTAGAAAAGCTACATGTCTCAGTGTGTAACCTTGAGTGAGTCAGGTCAACTTAAAACCCAGGGTTCTTGGTGGTAAGCAACTTGAAATCTCTGGAAGAGAAGCCTGGGGAGGAGAACTTGTTAGTGTTTCCTCAGCTCTGCCACTGAGACACCACTTTTGCTTAGCTAAGTTTTAATCTTCTTGTATTTGAGTTTCTCTATGTAAAATTAACTAGACATACTATAGAAGAGCTTTTAATTAGATCTTGACGGGCTTAGAGTTGTTGTTTCCTTCCCCAACAATGTTCACATTTTCCGGATCCTTCCAGCCCCTCTTCTAATGCCGTCTGCTCCTCCCTGGACCCCTCAGCTGTAGACCGTCTTTCTCCCCTGATTCCCATCACCTCTACTCGGACATCTTTACTGCCTCCTTCCTTCATGCTGGAAATTTGTAATTACATCTTGTCTTCCTACTTTACTGGAATCCCGTTTAAAGAGAGAAGTTCTCGCTCATGTTCCTTTTCCCACAGTGCCTGTGATAGTCCCTTACTTGCATAATAGGTGTAATAAATATGATGAATAAGTGAACTTACAATTTTACATTGAGAACTATAGGATGTTAGAGTTTGCACATACTCTAAGGGATCATGCAGCTAGACTCTCTTGTATAAAACATTCTTTTTGAAATATTTAGTTGCTGCGAGCTCACTCACTGCTTCCAGAGGCAGTCATTCCACTGATGGACAGATGTAACCATCATGAAGCCCTTCTGTGTACAACAGAAATCTGCCTGTTTTTATTTAATAACTCTCTCCTATTGGCAGTGTTCTTGGCATCACCCTTTTCCTCCATGTGTGTTTTGTATATTTGACAACTGATGATGGTCATTCATCTCTGATTACATTCCATTTTGTCTGTTTCTCTCTTAAATTATGCTTCTATGGCAAAGAGTTGTGTTCTCTACAAAATGGTAATGGGTAATACTTTTGTAAGTGGAAGAAAAGGAGAAACGAATCCTGAGAAGAATGTTTGCCGATTTGATCTTAATACTATTTGGTGCATTTTGTCATTTGTTTCCAAATATATACTCCAGCCTGGAGATGTGAATGTCCTCTCCCTGAACACCAGATTAATCCACAATCAGCATGTTCCTTTGAATGCCTGACAGGCACCTCAGATGGAACTTCTCCTCACCAAACCTCCTCCACCCACAGTCTTTCCCATCTCAGTTAACAGAGGCCTCATTCTCGTAGCTGCCTAAGCCAAAAACATGGATCATTCATGATTCTTTTGTTTCTCATGCATCCTTCATCAGGAATCCAGTGAACTCAACCTTCAAAATATACCCAGAATCCAACAAATTCTTATCACCTTCACTGCTACCCCCTGGTTCAAGCTACTGTCATTCTTCACCTAGATGTTTTTAATAATTACCGGAATAGTCTGCTTTTATTCTTTTCCTTCCACAGTCTGTTTTCCATCTGGCAGCCAGAGTACCGATAACTGTGAAAACTGCATGTCAGATCATGACCTTTCTTTGTTGATAACCTTACCATTTCTCTTAGGAAATGCTAAATCCTTAAAATAGCCTGCATCTCCTGACATGATCGAGTCCCTGCTGCCCTTCTGACCACACCTGCTAATATCCCCCTCTTCACTCACTCCACTGCAGCCACAGTTGACTCCCCGCTTTTCCTCAAACATTATATTCCTTCTCTTCCCGCAGGATCTCTGCATGGCTGCTCCTCCACCAGCACTGTCTTTCCCCAGATCTCCACATGGCTCATTCCCACTGAGGTCTATCCTGACCACCCCACTGAAAATTGCAACCCCCAACACTTGATGCTTCTTTTCCTACTGTTTCTCCCATAGCATTTGCCTCATTCTAATATAGTATAAACTATAATACGTCACATTTATGGTTTATTGTCAGTCACCCTCAGTAGCAAGTAAGTTCCCCATGTGCAAATTGTTTTGCTAGCCCAACACCACTATCTCACAGTTCTCTCTACAGAGATTAACTGTGGAAATTAAAAGGAAGCTGGGTTATTCTTGTTTTAATTTCCAGATTTGTGTAGTTTCAAATTAATTGATCCTATAATAAAAACTAAAGCTAGGTGTGGTGGTTCACACCTGTAATGCCAACACTTTAAGATGCTGAGACAGAAGAATTACTTGATTCCAGAAGTTTGAGACCAGCCCGGGCAACATAGTGAGACCATCTCCAAAAACATTAACATTTAGCTGGGTATGGTGGCACACATCTACAGTCCCAGCTACTTGGGAGCCTCAGGCAGGAGGATCACTTGAGCCCAGGAGGTCAAGGCTGCAGTAAGCTGTCATCATGCCACTGCACTCCAGGCTGGGTGACAGTGTCTCAAACAAAAACCCTAAGTAGTAGTTTTTACAGTAAATGGAGTATTCTTTTATTCTAGAAATTAAATGATTAAATTTCAGTTTCTGAGCTGGTACTACTGTTATAAATTGGCACTTTTTAAAGGCCCCAAAGTTCAGACACCATACATTATTTATCATGGCAAAAAGCAAATATTATATTCTTCATTCAAAGAAATGAGCCAGGAACTATGAGGAAGTTTTGGGCAGAGATTGTAAAATGGTCAAAGTTTGTTTGAATTAAACTGAAATGTATCAACTCTACTTTACCAATGCTAGAAATTTTTCACATTCATCTTACACCAATTTTTACCTGACTTCAATTCATTATCGTTGAGTTGGCTTATTTTATAAGTTAGAAACAGTAAAATTTTTGGTTTTATGTCTTAGATGTTGCATTCTGGTCAGATGTAGTCTTCCTAGCATTTTAAGGCTGCCATCCTGATTAGGACTCAGCAGCATGGAGTCTCACTGACATTACCTTGAAACCTAACTCCCCTGCCCCTGCCAAGACGGAATCTTGCTCTGTCACCAGGCTGGAGTGCAATGGCTGATCTTGGCTCCCTGCAACCTCCACCTCCTGGGTTCAAGCAGTTCTCCTGCCTCAGCCTCCACAGTAGCTGGGATTACAGGCACCTGCCACCACATCCAGCTAATTTTTGTATTTTTAGTAGAGACGGGGTTTCACCATGTTGGCCAGGCTTGTCTCCAACTCCTGACTTCATGAGCTGCCCACTTCGGCCTCCCAGAGTGCTGGAATTACAGGTGGGAGCCACTGCACCTGGCCTAACCCAACTTTTAAAGGCACCCTATCTTTTGACATTTGAGTAGAAGCAGGAATGTACTGTGGTGGTCTTTTTTGAGATCACAGAATTCCAAAGATGTTAATCGTTTTCAGTTATAGAAATGACTGATGAATGCAATGTGACCTCAAAGGAATGTGCTGGGTTTTTGTTCATTTGGAACTAAAGCATCCAAATGTAGATGATTCTCTTCAAAGTTTACACCCTTGGAAGAGTCATATTTATTTCAGGGCTCTCGCCATCAGGCAAAACATTTGGAAGTGCCTTCAAAGTCTGCTGTGCATTCTTCTGAATGTCTGAGTCATAGAAACTGTTTGCATTTTGAAGGTAGATTTGATTTTTTAATATAAAACAAAGTAACTGAAAACTAAATGTAATGACTAAAGCAAGTAAATGTTGGATGGTACATGTTTGGGTTTAAAATGAAAAATATGAATATCAATTAATAAGACTTTCCTTGGGTCGCAGTGGGTAACATAATGACATGGTTAGTATACCATTGCTGAAAAGGGATTTTCAAAATACTTTATGCAATGTATCATTCCTTAAATATATCTGTAATATTCTAAGGTCACTTCATTTGAATATATGTTTTTATCTGTGTCAACATATGCCTGAATTTTTTTTATAGTTACATCCTGCATTCAGTGTCCAATTTCCAAAGTTGTCAGACTCCAAGACACTCAACTGAAAAACTGGATGTTCCCCTAAATCCCCAAAAGTCCACGTAAATAGTGTTGCCACATTGAAACCAAGAGCCTTTGGAAATCTAGACTTGAACCTTGAAAGTAATTTCTGAGGCAGCTGGACAAGAATTATGAGAAAGCATTTCTTACCAGTTTCAGAGCATTATGGTAAGAATATAATTAAGTAAAACACTGTATCAGTTTTGTGTTAATGCTTTTCTTCTTGGTATTCAACTTGCTGTTTTAGAAATTATGGATCCTGATGAGCAATTGGAAACCCTTCATGAAGCACTGAAACTACTGCCGCCTGCTCACTGCGAAACCCTCCGATACCTCATGGCACATCTAAAGAGGCAAGTCACAGACCTTGGGTCTTACACCTATATTGCATCCAGATTTTAAGGATAAAATGAAATGAAGGGTGAAAGAAAGGACAAATGATCTATTGAACAAATAAATAAATGTATAGCTATGTTGTCTTGTATGAAGTTGCACTGAAGGAATGCTAAAGATATTCTGCACAACAATACTAAATGCAGACCTGATTGTGTTATAAATGTATTTGCAGTTCCAGTATATGTTTGCAGATAGGCTAGAGATACCAATATTCTGCCAAGGACATGCACTAATTTTTGTGGAAAAAGAGAATTGTGGCTGTAAAGACACTCACATAATAAAGCAAAAAGAAAGCAACTTGTAACTTGCAAGGCAGCCCACTTTTCCTGTCTTCTTGCTCCAAAAAAAGCACTTCAAACTTGGTGATGGGATTTTCGATTGTTGAATTAATATTGCCAGCACTGCAAACTGATGTAAAAAGTGGTGGAGTAAGGAAGTAAGGGGTAAAGGGAGGAATGGAAAATGAAGTATCAGTTCGTTTGGGTTTGATGTTTTCAGGTGATTGATGGTCACGCAGCTTTTCTCCCTGCTCGCTCACCCTCGATCTCTATCAATCAGTTGAAGCAAAGGCTTCCAAATTACATGACGAAGTTTTAGTGGTTTTAGGTTTTCAAAATATAAAACCAATCAGAAACAAAAAATTTCACGTGGCCAAAGGTATTGAGTTATGCAGAAATGATATTTTAGTCACTCGTGAATGTTTACATTTTTCCTCTTTAAAAGCACCACGAGTTAAAACCTTTGTTTAATGTTCTTAGAATTTCACATATAAATTCAGGTTTGCTTCCTATTTGGATGTAATTAAGTGTTCTACACTGAAACAAAGGAGTAACTCTCAAATGATCTTCTCGGTGTTACTGTGCAGTGGTCAGAAGCATGAAACACATACCCTCCCTGACGATGCTGCCATCCCGTAGCCATTGCTTGTTACTGTCACTGCTAGTTCTCTCCCTAGACACTTGCTCAACTGTCCACTTGCAAAACTACTCTATAGCAAAGATAGCCAAAGTGAAGGGAGGGTGGGTGGATTAAATCAAGGTGACCCAGTTCCTTCTAGCTATTTGCAAATGTAGGTTTAGAACTATAGGCTGTGGGCTGTGGCAGGAGGATCCATAGATAGAACGGAATCCATACGGTCCAGCACATTAACTGGGGCTTGAGCCACAGTGATCACCACAAGTTTAAATTCTCTCTTAACATAATTTACTCTAAGGAAAGTCAGTACTTTGAAAGTACAGAGAAATAACCTAGTAGAAGAGTTGATAAGTAGACGCAAACTTTTATTGTGAATTGTGTTTTAGTATTCAAGCACAATGAAGAATATATGGCTTACACAAAGTTATTTATACCTGTACTTGCATTTTTCAGAGTGACCCTCCATGAAAAGGAGAATCTTATGAATGCAGAGAACCTTGGAATCGTCTTTGGACCAACCCTTATGAGATCTCCAGAACTAGACGCCATGGCTGCATTGAATGATATACGGTATCAGAGACTGGTGGTGGAGCTGCTTATCAAAAATGAAGACATTTTATTTTAAATTTTTAATTTGAGGGGAAAAGAAATGTTTTACAGATGAAGGAATGTTTTATAGTAATTTAATTGGCTCCTATAGCTGCATTATTTCTTGATTAGAGGTTTGGGCATATAACCAGATTTAAAATGAAGGAACTTTCTGTTGTTTTTGTAGCGCCTCTCAGCTGTCTTGTAAAACAGTGAACACACGCTTTCCGGTTCTAGTAATCCTGGGTGTTTATCATGTTCAGAGACATTCAAGCTATTGCATGATTAGCCCCTTATCTGGCAAGGAAACCCCATACAGAAGAAACAACAAACCTGCACCTGCACCGCCTCTGCGTCCTGGGTAGTCTGTGGTTGTAATCCAGCATGTTTCACAGAGTAAGCCTGTTGTGACTTTGCTTTTGGGGTCTGTGTCATTGGTTTCTGATGCTTGTACAGACATGCACACACAAATGGATAAAACAGCACCTCTGGCTGTTGCATTACCATAGACCATATCATATGACTACGCTTTGCAAATGAGTTCTGGTTTATCTTAGTTCTTCTCTAACATAGTACTTTCTTTCCAGCAAAAGCAAAATGTGTTTTCAGATTTGTTACTTTAATAAGTTATCCATACCAATAAAAAATGTACAACACAGCATTTTCTGTTAAATTATTATTGGTTTTCAGTTGTAATTTTGTATTTTTTCTGGCATGCATTTAATTTATTAAATTGGCCTTTAGAAATCAAGAATATTCAGGAAAATGTGTTTGGCCATTTATTAAATATTGAGTACTTCTTCTGACCTCTTTTGTTTACTACTAAAAGTTTTGTGATAAGCTCCTAAAATAATCATTTAAAACTGCTTATAGTTAAAACACCCATTAATTGTATTTGTCTTCTTGTATTACTCTGGCAGAAATCTAGAATATATTTTCTTGACACTTTAATGAGGGGTTGGGCAGACAGTTTCTTCCAGAGCTCTCAGAACAAGAAAGAGGCTAACTAAAAAGAGTGACTTCTTCTAAACATTTGATTTGTCAAAAAATGTATGGCATGGACATACATTGAGCTGACAATGCTGCCTGAGAGCTGGGCTGCAGAGGACAGCCTGGTGGCTGGAGAAGGGGTCTGCAGCTAGGGCCCAGGAGCCCAGATGCTGGG
Organism: Cheracebus regulus; assembly: GCA_963574635.1. NCBI lineage: Eukaryota > Metazoa > Chordata > Mammalia > Primates > Pitheciidae > Cheracebus > Cheracebus regulus. Next base: position 10,109 of record CAUYQU010031737.1, on the reverse strand, counting down.
CCTGGTACTATCACTGGCCACCTGTGTGGCTTGGAGCCAACGACCCTCCAGAGCCAATTTCTGTGCCTGTCAGATGAGCACCCTTCTAGAACAAAAGTTCCATCCTTCTTTCAAATTCTTAACAATAATAAAAGACATATGTTCAAACTTTCAAGATTATTCCAAAAATAATGGGAACTGATGAAAACATAGAATGTTTCCATATTTTTCCCCCTAGGCTACAGTAGGAAGTTGATAGTGTGCTTTCATTAATCTTGATACTGAGAAAAGTATGGTTATTCAGTAGATATTCCATCTCAGCTCTCCTGTCAACCAGTCTCCTGTGAAAAATGCCACTGCACTGAGCAACAGCAAATGCATAGATTAATAACATACAGCGATTTGTTTTGTATAGTATAGTTTTTTTTTTTAATGGAGGCCACTAAAAGGCTCTAAACACTAAGGCAGTGCTTTGGACACATCAAACACAGTCCATTGTCTGAGAAATCTGATCAAACAAATCTGTCCCTGGGTTAAGGAAACCAGTTGGACTGCTATGTGTTCATTGCTAAAGTCAGTTTTCTACAAAGTTTTACTTTTAAAGGAGAAATTCAGTTGTAAATGAATATGCTTTATTAAAATGGATTCACCATTTTTTCCTAAGAGAGAGAGAGATGTTCGACTTTAGAGCAGGCACTTACCAGAATCAGAGGTATATTTGGAGCAGAAGGTCATAGTAAATAGGAAGCAGATGTTCAGAGAAAGTTCTGAATTGCTTACTGGCTCTGTGAAGAATGTGATTGGTATGTTTTTACACCGAAGGATGTGTGGTTCATACCCTCAGGATGTATAGGTAGAAATAACAGCTACGTCATCTGTAACATGCTTAGACTGTTGGGTGACACTTCCTTGAAGTGAAGAAACAATTCCCAGCCACCCAGGGAGGGTTTTGCTCAGTAATTAACCAGAGTCTTTTATACATATCTTTCTATGACCAGCAGGAGATTTCTTAAATCATGACGTTTTACGATGAGGCAGATGTTTCTATTTCTAACCCACTCAGGAGTGAGAAGAGGGACTAAGAAGCCTCCACCGTCACCACGGATTTGGCAGCACTACGGCCACGCTGCCCTGAATGCTCAGTGTCCACATCATCTCAGTTTTCCGTGTATCATTTTTGTTTACTTATTGAGAAATCAAAGACTTCTCTTTTACATTTTTGGCCTTTAAATGCCAGTTATACCAGCTGACCAGAAGAATTAGTTCTCCACTGAATTGAAATTGTAAATGTTTCTGTAATTGGAAGAATGAATATTTATCAAAATGTTTCTGGTTATTTGATGAGCTCAAATAGAGGCCCTCTGGATAAATTAGGTTCAGAGTTCCGATCATTTTTTTTTTTTTTCATTTCTTTTTGTGAGTTTTTTGTTTTTTATATTTTTCTTTTTGGGTTCTGATCATTTAAAATAATTTAGAGGCTACTGCCCCAAAGCTGATTATATATTATTGGCAAGTCCGCTTAAAAAGCAAAAAGTGTTTTTATAGCTTGATTTGCCAGTAACAACTGCATGGGACTCACATTTGTCCACTAGAGTTGAGTGAAAGGTGCTTCCTTCCATGAGCTGAAGTGGTAGTGCCCTTCATGTACATCATCACCACGCATTACATGCTCACTGAACATCCAGGTCGGTTCTGCCCCTTAGCTGGTGTGCATTGTGGTAGAGGGGAATACGAAGAAGTCTAGCATCAGCAGGGATCTGTCAGCCTAATGAGATCTAGTTCTCACTTGCATTATCTCTTAACAAAAATGAAACTCAAAACCTACATCCCTTAGAGCATCTCTGCTACTCATTCCTTAGATCCTGTGTGCCAGGCCCTGTGCTAAAACTTGGAACAAGATTGGTTCTGATTCTCGAACTCACGGGATCCATTTGGACCAGTCACAGTTTAAAGTACCTTTTCTCATTGTGCATCTTGTTGCCTGTGGGCCTCGGTGCTTAAGTGTCAATAGAAAACTACAAGACCGCATGGATAGACTTGTGTTTCTTTGGGAAAATGTGAGCTCACAAGTCATATCCTTACAATTCCATTTGAAGTTGACCTTAAACATTCATTTGACCAATAAGGAAAACACAGAAATAAAATGACATCACATGGAGCCAGTGTGAGTCTGTTTGAAGTATCAAGAGCCTAATGCTTAGCTGCCTGTACCTTTGGGTGAGTGTCATCTGGAATGGACCACCACCACATGAAAGAGCTCTAATATCCTCTGCCATGGAGGGACTCACTAGTCCCTAATTTCCCTGCATCAGATGAGGATAGATGATAATGATATCAGTCCCATTGCATCCTGACATACTCATTTTAACCAATCCCATGCACAGTTGGCAGTCACTCTGGAACAAGGGATGGTCTCAATCCGACAGCTCTAAATCTCCCTGTGGCATGCATATATATATATATTTGGTCTCTGTCCTGGCTCCTGACCTACAGCTCCTAAAACCCCTGGAGTTTCCAGGGTGATAGGAGAGTCTTCTGTCATTTATAATGACCCTTTTTAAGTACACCAGACTATATACTAATGAGGTGGCTTAGACTGGGGCCCTTTGATAGCCTCAAAATTGGGCTGGTCATAGGAAAGACCAAGTGATTAGGGGTTTGGAACCTTCTCTCCACTGACCACTACAAAGGGGAGGGAGAGGCCCAGAAATTAAGCTCTATAAGGCTTGGTGAGCTTTCTGGTGGGTGAACACATGGAAGTGCCAGGAGGCAGCATGCCCCAGAGGGCATAGAAGCCCCCACCCCTCTTTACATACCTTGCCCTATGTGTCTCTTCTATTTGGCTGTTCCTGGGTTGTATATTTCATAATAAACTGGTAAAAATAAGCAAAGTATTTTCCTGATTTCTGTGAACTGCTCTAGCAAATTATCAAACCTAAGGAGGAGGTTGTAGGGACCCCTGATTCATAGCTCATCACAAGTATGGGTAGTTCCCTGGGACTTGCAACTGGTGTCTGATTTGGGGCAGTCTTGTGGAACTGAGTCTTTTAACTTATAGGATCTGACACTAACTTGAGGTAGAGCGTGTCAGAACTGACTTGAATTGTAGGACACCTAGTTGGTGTCTGGAGAGTTAGAGAACTTGGTGTGGAAAAAACCCACACATCTGGTTTCAGACGTGTTCTGAGTAAAAATACCCCACTCACCATTTATCTAAAACAGGCTGTGACCATCTTCACATTTCCCAAATAGTAATGAAGGAAAAAAACTAAAGTTGCTGTTTTCCCTTGGTTTTATATAATCAGGGAATTAAGTTATAATCAAAACACCAAATCTTTTAGCAATTTTGTTAATAAAGGTTGTATTAATACTTTCATTACAAATTCAGACATTTGTTGGTTTCAACACTGCTCTGCCTTATTAAAGTCATTAGGTCAGCAAATGCTTAAATAATTTTTAAAGTATTTATATTTCACTAGTTTTGTATCTCAAACAAGGATATTGCTCAATTGATATTAATACATATTGAAACCAAATCAAAAGAGAGCTAAGCTAAAAAATTATAATTCATCACCACATGTTGCAAGGAAAATCCTGGTTATGAGTTTCATTGTTCTCTACTGAAGAGATTATATTTTCATGCAGTATTCCAGTCACATGCAGCCTATTTCACAATGTAAATGTTTTCCTCTATTGCTTATTCAGCTCAATAGCATAAAACACCACCAAGAGGTATAAGCACCACGTGGCTGACCTAGTTTTTGGAGCTCTAGTGAACCCTTGGAAGTTTTGGGGATTTTACAGTTTTTCAGATCCACTCAATTACATCATAGCAGGGAACATGAGCATGTGAAGTTAAAAATCTTAGAATTGTTTTTTCTAATTCTGAAGCATAACCACTTAGCTGCCCATGCCACTGTGGTAAGACACAAAAAGCAGAGGAGGTCATGTTTTAGAGATTAAAACTCGGGGAAACAAATGAGCAAAAAGGGCCTTCTAGAGGTAAAATGCCATAAATTTGGAATGTTCTTAAAACATACTGATCTTTGGTTGCCATTACATCAAGCTTGAACCAGTTGGTTTCCTCTGACGTGTGTATAGGTACAATTAGGGCACAATCCTCGGCTTGTTCATGCAAAAAATATTCAACCTGATGTGTGGAAGGCTCTCTATATGAGTGGACATTTTCCTAAGACAGTTTCTATTCTTATCAATGAAAATACATAATAGGGAGGAATAATTTGTTCAAGTTCTTTAAAAACTGCATCCAAACTGTGAGAAGGCGATGACATGGAGATATAAGAAAGGTTAAGTTCAGGTCAGGTGCAGGGTTCACCCTCCCAACACTTTGGGAGGCCAAGGCAGGCAAATCTCTTGAGTTCAGGCACTCAAGACCAGCCTGGACAATATGGCAAGACCCCGTCTCTACAAAAAATACAAAAATTAGCAAAGTATGGTGATGCACACCTGTAATCCCAGCTACTCAGGAGACTGAGGTGCGAGGATCACTTGAACCTGAGAGGCAGAGATTGTAGTGAGCCGAGATCACACCGCTGCACTCCAGCCTGGGTCACAGAGGGAGATCCTGTCTCAATAATGATAATAAAGGTTAAGTTTACGTCAGCAGTAGCATTTCTGTCCTAAGATTCTAGAACCTGAAGAAGCTATTGATCAGCACTAGGAGACAGCAGACACTAGCCATAAAGCTCCAGGCCCTCGATCCATTAGTGCCCTGCTTCTGCTTCTCTGACTCTACCCTGCTTTAGGTCTATGCAATAGTTTTCAAACTTGAGCATCTTTCAGAATCAACTGATGAACTTGATAAAGCATCTTGCCAGGCCCCACCTCCAGCATTTCTGCATTGGGAGTTCTAGACTGTGACCAAGCATTTGCATTTCTAACAAACTCCTAGATGAGCTGACTGACATTGCTGGTCCCAGGATCACCCTTTGGGGACCACTGACTCTGTGTTTCTTGCCCCTGGCTGTCCATTAGAACCACCTGAGTCCCTACTGCCGGCCAGTTAAATCAAATGCTCTGTGGGCAAGGCCTATGCAGACAGCTCCCTAGGTGATTCTGATAAGTCCCCATTGTGCCAACTAAATTACACTTCATTTCCTGTTGGTGCGTTAAAATGTGCCTGGGATTTGTTTTAATCAGGGATAGTAGACACCAGACATGGAAATGACTGTCATGAAAGAAGAAGTTCATACAGACCCCAGAAACAGGAGGCATGGTACACTATGCAGGGTCACATGGCAAGGACCATGGTCAGTCAGGAGGCAGAAGAAGGGGGCAGAGTGTGGCCTAAAACCTTTACTGGGGTCTCCAGGGAAGGATGCATGAGGCAGGGTAGGTACCTGAGTGAGCTAGGATTGGCTAGTTTGAATCATTTCAGCAGGCTCCGGGCTATAGGAGTGGTCTCCAGTTATTGGATACCTGGTCCTGGGGTGATTTAGAGCAGGGAAAATGTTGTCTGGTATGTGAGTTTGATAAAGGAGATGGTTGGGGATGCAAGCTCTGGATGGGTTGGTTTATATGTCTAAAGTGTCCTTAAAGGGGAGTCCTTTGCTCTCTGGGACTTAGCCCTGGGAGGAGCAGACTCTCCACCATCAAGGTCTCAAAGGCCAGAGCATCAACAAAACAAAACATTGGAAACGATATTTCATACAGCTGACTGCTTCTACTTCCCTTCAAAGTCACCTCCCGGTTTCTGACTCAAATCTGACTGTCCTCAATACTTCCTTTTCTTACTCAAATTGTATCCTAAATTGCATAACTTAACCTAAATTAGATGTTCTTAGAAAAACAAAACGGGACTCTATCAAATTTTATAAAAATCACAAATCACAAGGAGAATGAATCAGACGAACACTTATTAACTAAAATCCTTAATTAGGAAGACCAGGGAGGTTCCCTAGAAATACGGGAAGTCATTTCCATGCAATAGGTACTCAACTCAAGGACTTTCTGTTGGAAATGTTGGTTAACTTCAAGGATTCTGTATTTCTCAGAGTGCATTTGGAGAAACTAGCATTCCACAAAATGTGAGAAATATGAATTGTTCCGAGAGCTATGACAGCCTTATCAGCCAGACACAGCCATAGGTCCTAAGAACTGAGATCACTTATGTCAACAGGACTTAGTTGTTTGATCCAGGAAAACTTTGCCCAAGGCAGATAAGACTCTGAACCAATAACTTCACTTTTTTTTTTTTCCTAGAAACTCCCTGCAGACCAATCTACCTGAGACAGCAGACTGCTCATCTGAGCAAACAGCCTGGTTACCAAACAATTGCTTATCTATCAAAGTCCATGCAAGACCCTGCTAGATTGGCTCGTCTTAACTACTATATGCCCTGCCTTAAAAAACACATCTTAACCGACTTGAGCTGAGACCCCCCAAGGACCCTACAAAATCTGTCTTCCCCATTCCAAGACATGGCTTAGATGCTGTGGTTCTCTTCCTTCCTGCCTTGAGTTCTGTTAACTTAGTTTTGCTTTATCAGCAAGTGGTTTGGTGATACATTAGGTAGCTCAACAGTTATCCCAAGAGCAAAGAGCCTGATAGTCAAATGGGCTTGGGAAATACTATATACCGATTCCACCTGTATGAAAATGATAATCATGTTAGCATAATAAAGCTTCTGAGAAGTTCTGCATTTTAATAAGTTTAGGAAATTAAACAAATTTGTGTATGGAAAGCCCTGTTGTTCCTGCAAACTTACTAACTTCTCTAAGAACATTTTTTTTTAACATCCATTTTTAAAACATTGCTTCACGTCAATGGATGATTTATCAGAAATTAAGGATCCTGGTATATGCAGCTAATGGGAAGTGACAAGATGCCCAGACTCCCCACACTGAAAATGTCCGCAGCCAGAGCCTCTGCTGGGCCTGCCCTATGTAGGGAGTTTCCATGTGCTTAATGAGTTTGAGTTGACTGGAATCTCCAGATCTGTCAACATACAGGCTTTGGCTGAGGCACCCCCAGCAAGGCATCCATCCACTTTGTCAGAGTAGGAGAAACCAGGACGCCCTTTTGCTCTGAATTCCCAAAGCCACTTGAGCAGCCTGCACACTAATGCAGGCTCAGCCCAGAGCCAGCATTCATTGAACACCCACCCAATATCCATTTCCATTCCAGATAGCAATGCTGAGAGATCAGAGGAAATCCCCATCGAGTACCTTCACAGTCTCTCAGTCAGAACAGCTAACTTCCCTGTGGTTTCCACTCCAGAAACCCCCTGGTTTTGTCCCAGGTCTGGGAGAATAAATTAATAAATGGTCAGATAATTCTAGGATCTGACACATGGTCTGTGAAACCAGTGGCTGAGCAAAGAGGATGCGTGGCTCCCAAAATCAAGATTATTCCAATTGCTAGTGTGCACTTTGCAAGAATGTTTCTTAGTATGTCCCCATTAAGAATTAATCCCTATTAATATTAATTACAGTGATTAAAAGGAAACATCTGTGAAGAACAGGCTTGAATCCTTAGAGCTCTGGCTAGATATAGCAAGATAAGGCAGAGCTACCGGAGGGACGAAGAGTCATCATGTCACTTGGAAGGGAGACAGCAAGAAAGAGGGAGGAAGGGAGAAAGGGGGGAAAAGAAAGGAAGGAGAAAATATATTAATAGATAGGCATTACCTAAAACTCTTCAGGCTAGGCCCTAGGACACTGATTTGGTCTTCCCTCTCCCTTCACCCTCCCTTTCCCTTATTACTCTGGCTTGCTGCTAGTTTTCAGAATGCAGAAATGTCCACTTACAGAGGAAGCCAGAGTTTTTCACTCTGCAAAATCCATGCTGTTCCAGGTCTACTGAACTGAACATGGGTTATGGCAAAGTGGTTAATATTTTACCTGCCCACACACCATAAACCGCTTTTTTTTTTCTTCTTCCAATTTTATGATGGGAAGAAGCAAAGGGTTTGGTGCAAGGTCATTCTGACGGGAGCTGAAAATTTCACACAAGGAAGAAATGCCTACTGCCCCTGTACTTGTCTGTAGTGTCAAGAAGCCTCAGGGATGGCCAGGAGAGGACTAGACCCACTCAGCCTTAGCCTAAGACGCAGAAATCCTCAGTCTGCTAGGAAAGCCCCACCCCCATCCCTGCCCTTACTATAGGGGCCCAAACACAAAGAAAAGTGGTAACGAAAAAAAATCTCTGTGATCTGTCAGCAACACGGGGAGCTCTTTTCTTCCTGATGTGTTTTCCTTTATTGAAAGTCTGGCCCAATCAAGATAACGCAAAGAGCAAGCTACATAGTTCTCAGAGTGCCCAAGGCCTTCTGCAATGTTGTAGAAAAAGACTCCAGCCTTGGAACATAAAAGCAAGGCTTGCCAATTATAAAAACTGCACTGTGGGAGAGATGAGGAGAATGCTGGCCAGTCTGGGGCTGGGGCCCCTGAAATATCAAAATCGAGGGCTTGCTTTAATATCTGCAAGCCCTGGGAGGATCCAAGATGGCCAAACAGGAACAGCTCCAGAACGCACTTCCCAGCAAGAACAATGCAGAGGGTGAGTGCCCACCGCATTTCCAAACAAATTTTCACTGCCCACAGACCAGGAGATTCCCAGGCCGAAAAGCACCACAAGTTTTCAGCACGGCAGTTTCAGCCAGTGCCAGCTTGGCGCATAGAAACTCACACAAATCTGGGCAGCTGTTTCAACTGGTGCCTGGAACACCTGGGAGATAGAGCCACCCATTCAACTGAAAGGGAGGGGACAGAGACAGGGAGCCAGGCAGTCTGGCTTGGCAGGTACCACCCCACAAAACAAGCAATCTGAAACACTCTGGATTGAGAGTTTCCCAGCAAGCGCAGCTGGACCCAGGATGGTCCGGCTCAGTGAGGGGAAGAGCGACCACCACTACCCAGGCAGTCTGCCACTACCGAGGCAGTTCACACAGCAGCTGGGCAGCGCCTGTGGCAGCTCAGTAACACCTCTGCTGGCAGACTGTGACTAGACTACTTCTTGCGAGGCAGGGCATCTATGAAAAATGGCAGCAGCATGACAGGAACTTATAAATAAAGCTGACCTTCCTAGAACAGAGCACCTGGGAAAAGAGGTGGTTATGAGTTCTGCTGCAGCAGACTTAAAAGACCTGCCCAGCAGCTCTGCATGGAACCAACAGAGCTCCCAGCACAGCACTTGAGCTCCTATAAGGGACAGACTGTCTCCTCAAGCAACTCCCCGACCCCTGTATACCCAAAGAGACACCTCATAAAGGAGAGCTCAGGCCGACATCTGGAAGGTACCCTCCTGGGACGAAGATAACAGAAGAAACCGGCAGCAACCCTTACTGTTCTGCAGCCCCTGCGGGTGATCCCCAGGCAAGCAGGGTCTGGAGTGGATCTCCCACAGTCCTACAGGAGAGGGGCCTGACTGTGAGAAGGAAAACTAAGAGAAAGAAGTAACTTCATCATCAACAAAAAGGACGTCCACTCAGAGACCCCATCCGAAAGTCACCAACTACAAAGACCACAGGTAGATAAAGCCACTAAGATGGGAAGAAACCAGCGCAAAAAGGATGAAAACACCCAAAACCAGAACACCTCTCCTCCTCCAAAGGATCACAACTCCTCACCAGCTAGGGATCAAAGATGGATGGAGAATGAATCTGATGAATTGACAGCAACAGGCTTCAGAAGGTGGGTAATAAGAAACTTCTCAGAGCTAAAAGAACATGTGCTAACCCAATGCAAAGAAATCAAGAACCTAGAAAAAAGGTTAGATGAGATGCTAACTAGAATAAACAGCTTAGAGAAGAATATAAATGACTTGATGGAGCTGAAAAACACAGCATGAGAACTTCGCGAAGCATAAACAAGTTTCAATAGCAGAATTGACCAAGCAGAAGAAAGGATATCAGAGATTGAGGATCAACTCAATGAAATAAAATGAGAAGACAAGATTAGAGAAAAAGGAGTAAAAAGAAATGAACAAAGCCTCCAAGAAATATGGAATTATATGAAAAGACCTAATCGGAGAGATCCAAGATGGCCGATTAGCAACAGCTCAGGAATGTACCTCCCAGTGAAAGTGCAGAGAACGAGTGGACGCCGCAATTTCAGACGAATTTCTGTGGCCCATAGACTGGGAGATTCCCAGCGGAGGAGCCACATGGG
>CAUYQU010031736.1:0-29737 GCA_963574635.1 Cheracebus regulus | reverse complement strand
GGGCTCCTCCGCTGGGAATGTCCTGGTCCGTGGGCAGCAAAAATTTATCGGTAAGTGTGGCGTCCACTGGCTCTCTGCGCTTTTACTGGGAGCTGCAATCCTGAGCTGCTAGTGATCGGCCATCTTGGATCTCTCTCCTATAAACAACATTCTTATAAAAATAACTATACTTTCCAAAACAAAAATATATTTGTGAGAAGAGTGGCACTGTTCCACACTTTTACAAATTTCCTGAATGACAGCTAGATTCTTATAGCTTAGTCTGCATTAAATCTATTGTGGTATGTTCTTTTGGTTGAGGTAAATTTTAAAAACCTTGTCTCATGCACACGAGTAGTACTACTTTGATCACTTTTTTAGATCGTTGTGGATATTCCTCCTTAATACCACACCAAAACTGACTTTTCGCCAAAACAGGAAGTAGTTTTCTAAAAGTTAGCTGCAGAGCAGAATCTGAAACTTTACCATTAAACTTTCTGTACCCTGCTACATTAAAAATCCATTTGTCTGTCTTGTATTTTAAATGACTCTTTTACTCATGCATGCTTTTGTAAGATCATACTTAAGACCTTTCAAATGTGACAGGGTTGCTTCATTCACTTAAAAAAAATGGCTGGGTGATGTGGTGCACAAATGTAGTCCCATCTACTCAGGAGCCTGAGGCAGGAGAATCACTTAAGCCCAGGAGTTCGAGTCCAATCTGGGCAACACAGCCAGACTCTGTTTCTTAAAAATTTAGGGGGAAACAAAAAGACGGACAAAAACCTGAGTGTGAATAACTGTATGTTAATAATTCTTTCAAGTAACAACTATCCCATGGCTGGGTGCAGTAGCTCACGTCTGTAATCCCAGCACCTTGGGAGGCTGAGGCAGGTGGATTGTCTGAGGTCAAGAATTCAACACCAGCCTGGCCAACATGATAAAACCCCATCTCTACTAAAAATACAAAAATTAGCCGGGCCTGATGGCAGGCACCTATAATCCCAGCTACTCTAGAGGCTGAGGCAGGAGAATCGCTTGAACCCAAGAGGTGAAGGCAGCAGTGAGCTGAGATTGCGCCACTGCATTCCAGCCCCCTGGCTGGAATGAGACAGAGTGAGACTCCGTCTCAAAACAAAACAAAAAACAAACAAAAAAACTATTCCATGAAAAAAAGTGACTAGCTCATTAACTCAAAACAACATACAATTTTTCTCAAGACAATTACAATAATTTGGCATAAACTAAAGTGCTTTATGTGGATTTCCTATTTTGTCATACAAATTATTGAGATGATGTATACTCAAAGGTCAAAATTTAATAAAATAATTTAAATGTTTAAAGAGGAACACCTTTTTTTTAAAAAAAATTTTTGTAGCGATGGAGTCTAGCTATGTTGCCCAGGTGGGTTTCAAATTCCTGGCTTCAAGAGATCCTCCCCACTAAGCCTCCCAAAATTACAGATGTGTGAGCCACCACACCAGGCCAAGAGCTTTTTTTTTTTTTGAGACAGACTCTAGCACTGTCGCCTGGGCTGGGCTGGAGTGTAATGGTGTGATCTCGGCTCACTGCAACCTCCACCTCCCAGGTTTAAGCAATTCTCCTGCCTCAGCCTCCCGAGTAGCTGGGATTACAGGTGCCTACCACCACGCCCAGCTAATTTTTTTGTATTTTTAGTAGAGTAAAGGAGTACTTTTTAAAGAAGTAAAGGAGAGGTGACTAATGCAGTGCATACTTCAATAACACTCGGCCAATTTCCATACCTGACACTGAGAGGGGACTCCACGGAGAGCCCCAGGAGGGCACACGCATCCCGTGTAAAGATGTCACAGATATCAGCCCACTGGTTTGCATCAAGTAGGTGAACATATGGTGAGTTCTCAATCCCTTGTCTCAGGTACACAAGGCTTCCCATCAAAACCTGAATGTCTAAAAAAAAAAGCACCAGCAAGAAAGCATTAGTTTGCTTGCAGGTAATAAGCTGCAAAAGGCAAGAATACCCCCACCCATACTGATACAGCCTAAAATAATGTATTAACAAGTCTTTTAAAATTCTGGTCCTTAAGCTTGGTTTCTTCCTTCACCCTAAATTAAACAAATAGCATGGAGAGAAAAGGAAAGCAGTGAAAATACTGAACTTATAATTTAAATTCTTATTCACAGCATAGTATAATTACCATTACCTACAGGAGTCACAATTATGTCATCACATTATCTCTGATTGCAGAGATAATGTATTCCTACACAGATACGAGGTGTTAAGAGTTGCCACCTTGGCTCTCTGACACTTTGCTGTGGCAATAGCAGCAGCACACAGCCAGGTGGGGGTGGAAATGAGCACACACTTTGCTCTTTCTCAGGTCGCCTCTTAGTTTAATATGGAATTCCAAAATCTTCAACATCTCTGACTTATAAGAGGCTTTCATATTTTTGCTTTTGTTCTAAAGCCAGTCAGAGCTTTTCCTGTAAGTGATTATCATCTACAACTGTTTACCAGCAAATATGTATTAGCTCTAGTTAAGAACTGTTAAGTTAGAGTAGTGGCTATAGCCCTGATTCAAACAATAACGTCTGACTCCAGACTCACCTTTTTGATGATTTAGGGCAAATGGTTGAAAATTTTTAGCATATTGTAATGCCTCTCGCTGATTTGTGGTTCCACCCATTAACAAGCTAATAAAATACAGTCTGTGTAGCTTAAATTCCAAGGAGCTGTTTTGAGCTATAAGCATTTCCCGGTTTGATACTGCCCACCTAAAGAAAAGGCAAAAAAGACTTTAAGAATAATTAAGGGTATAAGCAAGGTGTCTTAAAAACTAGTTAAAACCCAGTAAAACAAAAAAGCGGTTTCATCTGCCATCTTGTGGAAATCTATGGTAACATCAATCCCTAGGGCCAAGACTTGTCCCGAAAGCAACCACCAAACTACACCTGCAGAGGCCCTTCAACCAGTGAAAGAAAAAGCATTAAGGTAGATGACAACTACTAGAATAAGTCTGATGTATCACATAATGCATCTGAACCTGCACAGGACCACACTTTGAAGCGGCGTCAGCCATGAGATTCAGAAGTAGATTGCCTAGATCCACTGCTCTTTTCCTGTAAAGCTGGCCTAATATATACAAGCATGAATCGAAGATCCTGAAAGGGAACTATACTTTCCAACTTTCAATAACTGCAAGATTTTGTGCTACTCACTTTGGGATTAAAAACAGTAAATACTGTTATTTCCCCTCAAAGTGCTTTCAGTCTGATCAGGAAGATAAAGCCAGACAAATATCATACAGTAAATCTTACTGTGCAAAATGATTTGTACAAACATAGTTTCTTTCTTTCTTTTTTTTTTTTGAGACAGAGTCTCAATCTGTCATCCAGGCTGGAGTGAAGTGGCACATTCTTGGCTCACCGCAACCTCCGACTCCCTGGTTCAAGTGACTCTCCTGCCTCAGCCTCCCGAGTAGCTGGGATTACAGGCATGCGCCACTACGCCCAGCTAATCAAACATAGTTTCAATAAGGAAAAAAAACAAGATTCAATTTTAAATGAGCCAAAATATAGTCCCTCAGGCTTCTATAGAACAAATAGTTGGAATAACCAATCCTGAACCGGAATTACCAGGTCAGGTGAGGCCAAAGGCAGGAAAATATACAGCCAGCTGTTAAATGAAATTTTGCAGTAAGGGAAAAAGAAAAAACTACTTTATTTCTCTAAATATACCAACATACAGAAGCTGTTAGTATTATATTACTTAATTTGACCATGAGTTAGACAAATATTCCCCACCTAATTCACCAAAGATCACTGGAATCTGAACTGGGTATAAATATAAAATCTGAGTAATTCCACAAACTACAAGAGTAAAAATCTTCCAAATTATTTAGAATGAATTCACTGATTGGGATTGGACTTCACAGAGCTGCACTTTTACTGGGTGCTAACTTTCCTAGAAAGGGCTGTACATTCTAATTAACTTGCTGATGTATTCACATCTTAGAGTCAAATCAACATGGTGAAACCCTGTCTCTACTAAAAATACAAAAATTAGTGGGGCAGGATGGTGCTCGCCTGTAATCCCAGTTACCCAGGAGGCTGAGGCAGAAGAATCACTTGAACCCAAGAGACAGAGGTTGCAGTGAGCCGAAATTATACCACTGCACTCCAGCCTGGGAAACAGAGCGAGACTCCATCTCAAAAAAAAAAAAAGTAGTAGTAAATGTTCCATCTGAACTACAAGCATCTTTCTATTCTAGTGCAATGTAAGTGAAAAGATGCTGAAGTGACTTTACCCTGGTCTTTATAGTGATAGGACTTTTCCAATATGCTTTATACCATTAGCTTCCTGTAGGCTTAGGTCTTGCCCTAGCTTCACCTTGGTGTCATCATTTTCAAATCTTCCTAATCACATTCAATTTCACTTCTAGAGATTTTTCTTGTTGCCAACTCTATCTTTCAATTATCCATTTTTGTAAAATGTCACATGGGCTAATCACTGGGAGTTAAAGAGGTGATACAACTACACACTTGTTGCCTGAGGGTAACTGACAGTAGATGGGCAGTGATCAATCACTGAGAGACTCAGAAAGAAGGGACAGAACTAGTCATGACCATTATATGCCTGTTACTCATGTCCTGATCTGCAGACTGAAGAGCTGGCAGAGAAGTGTATTTTATACAACTGCTTACAGTTAATACACCATGGTGACTGAAATCTGAACTGTGTTGTTGGCCAGGTGTTACTTAAATAAACTGTGGTAAAAATGAATTTATGTATATTGGAAACATGCAAAGACTGCCCATAGGTTCAGTAAAGAATACAAGGGCTGAGCACGGTGGCTCATGCCTGTAATCCCAGCACTTTGGGAGGCCGAGGTCGGTGGATCACCTGAGGTTGGGAGTTTGAGACCAGCCTGACCTACATGGAGAAACCCTGTCTCTATTAAAAATACAAAATTAGCCAGGCATGGCGGTGCATGCCTGTAATCCCAGCTACTCAGGCAGCTGAGGCAAAAGAATCGCTTGAACCCGGGAGGCAGAGGTTGTGGTTGGCTCAGATCGTACCATTGCACTCCAGCCTAGGCAACAAGATCAAAAGTCCGTCTTAAAAAAAAAAAAAAAGAATACAAACAGGAGAGAAAGAACAGAGAGATCTCAGTGGTAAGAGATTACTTTATAAAGACAAGAAAGTGGGCTGGGCACGGTGGCTCATGCCTGTAATCCTAGCACTTTGGGAGGCCGAGGTGGGTGGATCACCTGAGGTCAGGAGTTCAAGACCAGCCTGGCCATCATGGTGAAACCCCATCGTATTAAAAAAAAAAAAAAAAAAAAAAAGACAGTTTCAGATTGATATAATGAAGAAAGATGTAAAGTTTGAGAAACTGAGCAAGTCAGGGTGTCTATGGCTCATTCTCATAAATCTTAAAGAATTAGAAAGAAAATGAGATTAGTTTTCTATTTGTCACCAAAATTATTCCTGGCCCTCTCTTTTCTTTTTTTTTCTTTGTTTTTTGTTTTTAGGCGGAGTCTCACTCTGTTGCCCAGGCTGGAGTACAGTGGTGCGATCTTGGCTCACTGCAACCTCCACCTCCCAGGTTCAAGCCAATCTCCTGCCTCAGCCTCTCAAGTAGCTGGGATTACAGGTGAGAACCACCACGCCTGGCTAATTCTGTACTTTAAGTAGATATGGTGGGAAGGGGGAACAAGCAAACTAAAAATGCAATGAAATTATGTCTATAATTTTTTTTAAAAAATTCTGTTCCCAAATTTCCAGGAAGGACCATGAAAGCACTGTCACCTTTGGAACCACTCCATTTAGAGAAACACTGAAGACTCCCAAAATGACACTTAGTAGGATCAACAGTGTCACACTGATCTCTGTGCACTGCCACTACATTCTTCTGATGAAGAGCCTTTGGGGGGCCTTTCTACCAACAAACCCCAAAACAGAATTTCTTCTGAGAAGACTAAGTCAGAAGCAATCCACATCTACACAATTACCCAGAAGAAACATTAGCATTAATTATCCTAATTGCCAGGCCTGTAAAAAGACTTGGCACACTGTTACCTCCATATTTAGAATTTCTACATCGTTCCAAAAATAATTAATACAAGATTTCGCCTTCATAGTTAGCTATTCTCCCTTAGTAACCTAACCATCAGCATTAGTGGGTTTATCTCTCTCATCTTACAATTCTATCAGCCTGGGTGGGTATCTTTTTCTAGTAATACTTGAAAAATAAAAAAACAGCCTCTTGCCAATCCCACAGCATATTCCAACATAACCTTTCACAGCATTTTAAAGGGTTACAAAAACCTCTTTTTCTAGTTTCCTTTAAGGCTAGGTGGTAAAAGCTGAAGTTCAGGGGAATGAATGACATTTTTTTTCACTCCACAGGGGTGGACCTGGTGAAATGTCCTTAGTAACATGAATCAAATGCTTAAAAATTCAGAGAATGGCAAACCTGATAAAAATCAAAGCTCAGTCAAAAAAGTGAAGAACTCTATATCTTTGCTTTAGAGACTGAAAAAAGCACTTAAGGTATCATTTCTTAGAAAACTACCATTTTCAAATGGTAATTTCTCA
This sequence comes from Cheracebus regulus, assembly GCA_963574635.1. Classification (NCBI taxonomy): domain Eukaryota; kingdom Metazoa; phylum Chordata; class Mammalia; order Primates; family Pitheciidae; genus Cheracebus; species Cheracebus regulus. The sequence continues at coordinate 23,178 of CAUYQU010031736.1, read as the reverse complement.
GCTATGGGATGAGTCCATTGCTGAAACTACTACCATTTAACTCATCACAGAGTTGGTGTGAGTCTCTGTCCTTTTCACATGCTATTTAAGAAACCACACAAACTATGGTATTGCATATATGACTCTACTTAAAACACACAAATACACATACACGCCTTTACATGAGGTTCTCAGTAATGCAGAGATTAGTAAGAGCTACACATAGCAGCGGTCACCATATCGGATAAACAACTCTACAGATGAGTGATCTTTTTAAAGTACTTAATATGACTTTGCCTTATTTACTGCTACTTTCTCATCACAAAAAAACAAGGTATTTTATAAATCTAATAACAGATCTGCATTTTACAAGCACAAACTCCAGTGTCTTTCCCAGGTCTCCCTTTTCTTTTCTATCATGTGTGTTTAGCCTCCCACCTAGTTTAGCTCCTTATGTTTTTAAACATTTAGTCTCAGGGACCATTTAAGTTTTCTCTTTCTATGAAGACTCTCAATTTCTCTAGTCACAGAGAATACTCTGTGACTCATTTCCAATACTGTTCAAGTCTTTGGTGAGGATGTATTCAGATAATGTCTATTCTTTCTCCTAAGGAATATCTACAGAACCTATATAAACTTTCACCGGCAACAAATATAAAATAGAAAACAGTGTTACCAAACCAAATATTTTTTTCTCTTCCGGCTTTTACTTTCTTTCTTTTTTTTTTTAAGATGGACTCTTGTTCTATTTCCAGGCTGGAGTGCAGTGGCGCGATCTCAGCTCACTGCAACCTCCTCCTCCTGGGTTCAAGCGATTCTCCTGCCTCAGCCTCCCGAGTAGCTGAGACTACAGGCACCCTCCACCACGCCTGGCTAATTTTTTGTATTTTAGTAGAGATGGGGTTTCACCATGTTGGCCAGGATGGTCTTGATCTCCTGAACTCGTGATCTGCCTGCCTTGGCCTCCCAAAGTGCTAGGATTACAGGTGTGAGCCACCACGCCTGGCCGCCTTCTGGCTTTTCTATTCCATGTGCTGCTGCCTTCTTTTCTGCAACCTTCTGAAAAATGGCACCTCTTTCTACATTTCAATTAGTTTCTCTTTAAGAGGTATGCTTTCTCCACCAGACTTAGGGCATAGAGAGTGAGTTAAAAATGTGTCTATTAAATCCTTCCTCTTCTGCCTTTTCAAAATTAAGACCAAAAGGGAGGGAGGGAAGAAAAACAAATCAACCTCTGGGAAAAAATCCAACTTGTTCAAGCCTTGATTGTTCTTCTGTTGGACTGGCACATCTATTAGAGCCTTGCTTCCTTTGTGGTTCTATGTGGCTATTAAAATGTGCCTGAGTCAGGAAGACTGCTCACCTACAGGAAGCCATGACTGGGAATAAGGAAACAGACACAAGGCTGGGCACTGTGGCTCATGCCTGTAATCCCAGCACTTTAGAAGGCCAAGGTGGAAGGACTGCTTGAGACCAGGAGTTCAAGACAGCCTGGGCAACATAGTGAGACCCCATCACTATTCAATTAAAGAAAGGAAAAAGATAAAAAGAAAACACCAGAAATTGCTGAATCACTGTTACCCTCATTTCCAGTGATAGTCAAGGCCCCATGATCAGGCACCTCTACTTGCTTCCCTCCATTTTCTAGAATTCTTTTGTTTTACTCATTGGTACTAGAATTTCTATTAAGTCTGTCAAGCATCTTCTCATCTTTAGGACTACTGGCCACACACACCACAAAGAAACCTATGGCTTATTTCTATCTCCACTTAGCTGCTAGCTTTGGAGATGGAGTCCTCCCATATTTCAGCAGCCTGCCTGATACTGTTCATGGCCTGTCCAATCTAAACCCTTCTGTGGTCTGAAGTAATTTTCTCTCTTCTGTGAAAAATGCTGTAACGTCTCTCTTCCCTTTGTCATTCAGTTGCTTTCTTTTTTGAGACACAGTCTCACTCTGTCAACCAGGCTGGAGTGCAATGACACGATCTCAGCTCACTGCAACCTCTGCCTTCCGGGTTCAAGGGACTCTCCTGCCTCAGCCTCTCAAGTAGCTGGGGTTACAGGCACGCACCACCATACTGAGACCTGCTCGGCCACAGAGACCACCATCCAGGCAGTATTGAAGGAGTGAGAAGCAGTCGCCCAGATAGAACAGCAAAGTGGGTCTATCTGGGGGGCCAACAGCCTACAGAGCTGAGAGCCTCAGGGGCTTACAGCATTCCGGGCTGAGGGCCTTGAGTAGACTCTGACCCACACCATTTATTCTCTCTGAACAAGTTATTATTAACAAACAGATGTTCAGTAATTTCTCATAACACAAAAATATACCAAGTAGGCAGCTGGTACCCACTTACCACTGATCACAGACAAACTAAAAAGTATTCTCCAAGAAGGAGCCACGGGGACAGGGTCAGATGTCCTGCACTTAAAGAATTGTTTTAACTGGTATATGTTATTTATATATTGTCCTGCCACTTTAGAATGCACCCAAGTTTTCTATTTGGGGTGGGGGAGCCAGCTAGGTTTCCCTTGCCATCATTCTTCCCAGCAAACAACATATTCTGTCATACACTCAGCATTTCTCAGCAATCATACACTCAGCATTTCTCAACACCACCACACCCAGCTAATTTCATATTTTTAGCAGAGACAGAGTTTTGCCATGTTGGCCAGGCTGGTCTTGAACTCCTGACCTCAAATGATCCACCCACCTTGGCCTCCCAAAGTGCTGGGATTACAGGCATATGCCACTATGCCTAGCCAGCTGCTTTCTTTATGACATTTTACTGAGGCTTTGCTGTTAGCAAATTCTTTGAAAAAAGTGTTACGAGGTTCCCCAGAGGTGGTGGTGAAATGCTCTCACAGGCCCATGGAAATGATTTTGTGGTATACATGGTCACATATCTCAGCAGTGGTCCCTTCTGCCTTAAGATTGCTCACAGAGTCAAAGACTGTTAGCCCATGCCAGAAGTCTAGTGGACTTAGCCTTTGCCACAATGAAGGCATACATATATCTAGAAAAAATGTGGCTCAATTCAATTCACTTATGTGATAAATGCAAACTGAAAATATGAGATGTCATTTTTTATTAATGTCATACATGGTTAATCTTTTACTATGCCTAATTTATAAAATAAATTATCAAAGGTATGTATATATATGAAAAAAACAACATATATAGGGTTCAGTACTATTTGTGGTTTCAGGTATCCACTGAGGGTGTTGGAATGTATCCATTGTGGGTAAGTGGGGAACCACCACCCACATAAGCTTGTGGACTTATGGACTATCTCTGTAATGATGCACAAAAAAAAGTTAATGGCAGCTGCCTGTTTGGAAAGTAACTGTGATTAGAAGGCAAAGGTGGGGAAAAGGTTTACTTTTCAATGTATTTTTATTTTACTGTACCTTCTGATTTCATACTCTATTTATTGCCTATTGGGATACTTAATGCTGACTCAAAACTCAAATATGGAGGTTTCACATAAACTTTTTCTTTTCTTTTTTAAATTAAAGCAATTAATTCAAGATAAAATAAACTTTTAACAATGTAAATTTTTTTAAAAAGGAGTTTGGCCAGTAATGGAAGGCTAAGAACAGACTGACCAAGTCAAGCCAATGACTATTTTGAGAAAAAGAGTCCGCGAATGAGGTCTCAACTGCCCAGCGGCTCTGCAACACAACCTTCATTGCAGAGATAACAGCAACAGGACATTTCAGCCTGAGAATACTGAACACTTTTTAGAATAATCTCCTCTTGTTCCAACTCCAGGCTTAGCAAGCTCATGTGCCTTCCACGTGGACCTGCCTAGCACAAGCTAGTTTCACAGCCCCTAGTAATCAAAACTATACATGTAGCTTAGCAATTCAGGTTTTAGCTTTTTAAAGGCCTTTTCTTAGTGAAACAAAACAAGGACACCAAAAACAAGTTTCCAAGTCTGCAAGGCTGAAAGTCAGATACTAGACTGTGGCAAATCCAGCAAGGTAGTATTACTCTTTGAGATACCTTTAGAAAGGCAACAAAGTAGATTCCCCTAAAGATAGTACTTTCTTTCAAAATGTCAATAATGGCATAGTTACAAGGACAGTTTCTAATTTTTCTAATATTTCCCCCACCTTGTTGTATTACGTTACTATTATTCACTCGTTAACACTAATTTTTGGCTTTCTATCTGCCACATAAAAGAGGATGACATGTTTGCTGTAAATTCTCCTTCAAACTATGCTGTTATTCACTGAGGGTCTACTATGAGGTAAGCACTACTCTAGGTGCCAAGACAAATTTAAAAAGCAAATAAAGAGGCCAGGTGCAGTGGCTCACGCCTGTAATCCCAGCACGTTGGGAGGCCGAGGCGGGCAGATCACGAGATCAAGAGATCGAGACCATCCTGGCCAACACGGTGAAACCCCATCTCTACTAAAAAACAAACAAAAAAGCAAACAAAACAATCTGGGTGAGCATAAAAGAAATGTGGATGAGGGGGAAAATCTGTACAAACTCAGAAGCTCAAGGGCACAAACACAGGAGTAGGCAAGGTCCTGACTAGATCTGTGATCTGTCTATATAAGTGTTGTTCTGCCACTTCTCTCCTTCATATCACCATTCCCCTGGGCCTTCTTTCCATTGCTGCAACCAAACAGCTAACACTCTTCAGCAGCTTCCTTCCCTTCCAGGCCCTTGATGGCCTTTAGCCGCCTCAATTTTCTTGGCTGGCATCTGCTTTCTCACCTGCCTAGGCAGCCTGGAAGAATTACTGCATCCTCTCCTTCCTCTTTTCCCTTGTGAGCTCCATGACGCTCCTTACCAACAGAAACAAATGGGATGCTGAATAACTGGCAGATATCTTCCCCCTTGTACCTGAACTAGAATCCCCCAAATTGATGTCCCATCATCATTCAACTTTTGCTATAAGTTGAATAAAATGAATTTTCTGTACGTAGTTCATAAAAGATGCTTAGTCAATATCTGCTCTGCATCTACAAGTAATAGGCAAGAATAGGAAAACTTTGAGTTGTTGTAATGATGATTTCTATTAAATCATTTTCCAAACTTATATTTCATATAACTCCAATTCTGTGGGTCTAAAATGTGTTATCTGGAGGGAAAACAAGAACTGTTTGGTCAAATATGCATAGAAAACACTGGGTTATACCAAGTTAAATAAGTTTCTTTACTGTAGGATTACTGATGTTACATTTTTACTTCTATTTATTTTTTGAGACAAGATATCACTCTGGATGGTGGTGTACTCTTGGCTCACTGCAGACTCCATCTCCCAGGCTCAAGTGATTCTCCTATCTCAGCCTCCAGAGTAGCTGGGACTATAGGAATGCACCACCATGTCCAGATAATTTTTTTTTTTTTTTTTTTTGTAGAGACAGGGTTTTGCTATGTTGCCCAGGTTGGTTTCGAACTCCTGGGCTCAAGCGATCTGCCCACCTCAGCTTCCCAAAATGCTAGCCTTCCAGGTATGAGACACTGCACCGGGCTTGATGATACATTTAAGAAGTTAAAGTGAATCTCAAATGAGAATATTGGGGGACTATTAACTGAGGCATTTGTCATATAATCTTTTGGATTTTTTTCACAGCGGATCTTTTAGGACTTAATTCCTTCTCTATAAGATGACTTACTTCATAGGGCTAATATGAGGGTTAAACAAGTTAAGACATATAAAAATGCTTAGAACAATGCTAGGCATATAATAACCACTCAAGAAGAGTTAACTATAATTACCACTACATTGCCTCATGCTGATATTAAACAATATTCCCAGAAACATGAAATGAGAAAATTTTTACTTATGGAAATTCCCACTGCTACCACTAAGTGCATGGAACAAGTCCTCTCTTTGCCTGAGATAAATTGTCTTAAGGCTACAAATAATAGACAAAACTTAAAGAAATACTCAATATACATAACAGGCTTATCAACAAGAAACATATATATGCACAAAGTTAAAAAGGGTCGTAGGAAAAGTCTGGAGTACTCTGAAGCTATGTTGGCAAATACTATGTGCCAGTAACTATATATACAGTCGTAGTATGTACATGACTAGCACATATATAACAAAGTTTAATTTAAAAAAACTAAAAAAAGTATAGACAAGGTAATGCATATTCAAGGTAACGCATATTACCTTGAATAACAACCCAAATATTATTTCCTAATCACTATAAAACAACTGGGAAACCCATTACATGTTTATAAGTAGGTTTTCTCGGGTACACTGGCTCATGCCTATAATCTCAGTACTTTGGGAAGCTAAGGTCAGGAGTTAGAGACCAGCCTGAGCAACACAGAAAAATCCTGTCTCTATAAAATATTTCAAAATTAGCCAGGTGTGGTGGTATGCACCAGTAGTCTTAGCTACTCAGGAGGCCAAGGCAGGAGGATTACTTAAGCCCAGGAGTTTGAGAGGTTACAGTGAGCTTTGATCATCCCACTGGACTCTAGCCTGGGACACAGAGTGAGACCCTGTCTCTTTTAAAACAAAAACAAAAACAAAAACAAACCGGAAGTGGTTGTCGCCATATTTTGTTTAAGAGGTACGAGAGGTACTTGGTCGATTTATCTTCCAGATGTGTCACAATCTAAAATTTGCTTAAACAAACTCATGCATCTTACACAGTGGTACAATTCTTAAGTGAGATCTACTACAATTTATACAGGAATTTTGTATAAATTTACACAGGAATTTCTATCTAGTCATCTAGGCTGGTTTTAGAACCATGCAAAATTTTCTCAGAACTAAGAAATGGACAAGTACAGTGGCATAAGCCTGTAATTGCAGCATTTTGGGAAGCCAAGGTGGGAGAATCACTTGGGCTCAGGAGTTTGAAACCAGCCTGAGAAATATAGTGAGACCTTGTCTCTGCAAAAGAAAAATTTTTCAATTTAGCCAGGCATAACGGCACAGTCCTGCAGTCCAGCTACTCAGGAGGCTAGGCAGGAGGATAGCCTGAGCCCGGGGGATTGGGGCTGTAGTGAGCCGTGATTATCCCACTGCACTCCAGCCTGGGTAACAGTGAGACCCTGTCTCAAAAACAAAACAAAACAAAAAAACTCAGAAATGATCAGAAACAAAAAACTAAGCTATAAAGAATTAAATGGGTTAGTGGAACTAAATTTTAACGAAAAAAAATGTGCATTTTATAAAAGTCAACTTCCCAACTAAACCCCTAACACTGATGGCAAATTTTTCTGGTTTTGAAATACCAGGATTCTAAAGCTATAACCTCACAACAAATCACTGCTTCTATCATCCAGTGTCTTCCCTTTATTTTATGAGCTATTTATTACAAACAACCTGGTAATCCTTACATGAAAAAACTTTAAGACTGAGGTCAGTAAACTATGGCACAGGCCAAATACAGCTTGCTGCCTGTTTCGTACAGCAGATGGACAAGAATGGTTTTTTAATTTTTAAAGGGTTGTAAAATAAAGCAAAGCATGTGCGACAGAGACCTTATGTGGACTGCAAAACCTCAAGTATTTACTACTTGGAAAAGCTTGCTGACCCTGATCTAGACTATTTATCATAGCTTATTCAGTAATTTCAGATAATTCTTATCAATGAGAGGTTCATAGTCAATTACCAAAATCCACAGTAATGAAGAACAGAGTGCCTTTATAAAAATATTTGTTCTCTTCATGCATACCACTAGTTTCAATAACCAATTATTTCTCAGAATGCTAGCACAAAACCCAGCACATTAATGGAAGCTTAAATATCAAACTTGTACTGCCTGAACAATAGTGCTTATTATAATGCCAGCCCACACAAAGTGGTGGTATAGCCTGGAAACAGAAAACCCTTTTCTCTCATGGGAATTCAGACCAACTGGTAAGTGAAATAAGCTTTAACTGTTTTCTCATATTGTATCCCCTCCATATTTCACTTAGCTAAAATAAATAATTCTCCTTTGATTTCTCTGAAGTCTATCTACCACAGGTGAGATAAATATATCTACACATCTCTAATGTGTTTTCAGATTGAGTTTTCTTACAGAGAGTTCTCAAAGTACTCAAAAGAAAGCAAACTCAATACTCACTCCAGAGCAGGTCTCAGAACTCTGACCTTTAATGCCTCTAATATTCTATTTAACTCCACAAATGGTTCTTTCTGACTTGGGTCTACAGAAAGACCAGATTCCTGAAAAAACAGAAAGAACTTTTGTTAGTAGTAATCAGGGTAAGGAGATGGTGGCAAAAGTATATTCTAGATTGTAAAATATGGGGCAAACCATTAAAGATAATTTCCTATAGTAGAGACTGATGTCTGCCCCCTAATACCATTCTTCCCCTCTTTTCCACAGCAGAATCCCCAAATTTCAGCAGGGTACATAAGCAAATGGATTAAAGCTGGGTATGGCTTTGTAAGACAGAGTTCTGACCAACGAAATATAAACATGCACTCTGCCCCTTCCTGGGATACAAAGGTGTGGCTGGAGCTTTAGTTGCTCTTCTGGACCCTGAGGATAGGAAACACCCTGGGAATAACAGAGTTTACAAGGTGCTAAGTCTCTAAGAGTTTCACGGAGCAGAGATACCAAACATGCTGTGTACGTCTTACTACCTATTTCTGTGCAAGAAAAAAACTTCACTTTTGCTTAAGCCACTGTGATTGTGGGTCTTTTGTTACTTAAAAGCAAACTATCTTCAATTATTATTTACTGCAGGAAATTATATGGACACACACACACACAAAAGTCCTGTAAGGTACAGAGAAAGACCTGAGTTATCATTTATCTGAATTGTTTAAAATAGAAAAGCCTTAGGTTAGAGGTTTGGTTTACAGACTAATTTTAAATTATTTAATCCTTTTGGTCCTTCATTTTTCTAAATAAAAATGCAACAGCACATGGTGGCTTAGAACAGAGTGTGAAGACACATGAACAAGAGACTGAATCCCAAGTTCTTTCACAAAGAACCTGTTAAGGCCTTGGGCAAGTTACTTACTTCTCCAGACCTTAGATTTTTCGTCTGTAGAATGGAAAAATAATTTGTACTTCATGGGACTGCAGCAAGGAATAAAGGCAGGGCTTGGCTTAAGGTAAGCACTCAATACATGGCAGCTGCCACTATTATGACTACATGGTATTGGTAAACTGTTCTAGAGCCCTAAGCTCATGTGTGATAGAAATAAAAGACAAATGCTGCTAACATGAAGTAAAATTTTAATTGGAAATCCATTTGATAAAATTGCTTAAGCTGGGCTAGATCAGAAGAACAAACATCAATGTTTTTGTCTTTTTTCCTCTTGTCTGCTATACTAACCTTCTCTATCAAAAAGGGAAATGAAGAAAGGATCACTTCTGAGCCCTCTGATTTATGACCTGGGACTAACCTTCTAGGACAGGAACAAAAGAAGAATAATTTGGATAACAAGTTCTAGAACTGTATTTTTGCCACTTAAAAATTTCCCAAAAAATTCCTAGTAAAATGAGGTCATCTCTGATAATCAAAATATTAAAAATCTATCTATAGCTAGAGGAAGACTCAAAACCCCACCCTGCAAATACTGTAAACTTCAAGGAGTTCCCTTGTTTCTTTTTCATATCCTCCCAGTTGGCACACTGTTACCTGACAGAGCTCCTCAGCTACATCCAGCATTCCTTGTCGAAAGAAGTGCTCCACCATCACCTCATTGAGAAGTCTTTGGCTGTCTGCCTGCCAGCAGCCATCTATTCCCACACTGCTAATGTCAGAATCAAAATTCTGGGGAAAAAAACAGAAAGAAAATCATAAATAGATTATTTTCACACCACTTAATAGGAAAAAAATGGTCTTCATTTCAGTCTGAGATACCCCCAATAAGTACGCAACTACAATTAATCTATAGCATATCAAAGAAAGGAATTTTTCCAATGCTCCTTTCTAAAACATGTCATACTAGAAAAGTAAATATGTGTATTTTTAGAGGAACGCAATGACCTGTAAAAGCATGCTCACTGCAGCACTGTCTATAATGGAAGAGGGAAAAAGGAGAAAAAAACATGACAATCCATGGCACATCCCAACAAGTGCAGTATTGAGATCAGAAGTGGTTGGGGGAGATGGCTAAGTAGTTAAGAGAGTGGTTTGTGTACACCTTTGAGTTTGCCTTTGAGCTATACATGCATGGCCCTGGCTCTAAACAGCAAACTACAGATTTTAAAAACGGAACTAGGGAACAGACCTAGTTCCTAGGTCCCAGATTGGCTACCAGGTGGTACACACACAGAACAAATCTAAATAACTGTAATGGTTTTAGAAAAGAAACTAACACTGAAACTACAACCCAGAGAAGACTGGTCAGAACTTGTGGCCTGAATCCAACTAGGATGATTCCTGTTAAAACAAAAATATGAACAATCTCCACAGAACTTAAACAAGACTCAGAGTACTATAACACAGTATTCAAACTGTCCAAGATATGCTGCAAAATTACTTGGCATAAAAAGATCAAGAAAATCTCAACTCACGTGGAAAAAGATGATCAACAGACACCAATGACAACATGACAGAGATGTTCGAATCATCCTAAACTTTAGAGCAGTTATCACAAAAATAAAAACACTCTTGAAACAAAGGGAGAGACTTAGCAAGGAAAAAGAAGATACAGTAACCAAAATTAAAAACTCACTGTATGGACTCAACAGCAGAAGCAAAGTGGCAGTGCAAAAAGTCAGCGAAGATCAACAGAAATCATCCAATCTGGGCTGGGTGTAGTTGCTCATGCTTGTAATCCCAGCACTTTGGGTGGCCAAAGTGGGCAGATAACAAGGTCAGGAGTTCGAGACATGGTGAAACCCCGTCTCTACTAAAAATACAAAAATTAGCCGGGCATGGTGACATGTGCCTGTAATCCCAGCTGCTCAGGAGGCTGAGGCAGAAGAATCACTTGAACCTGGAAGGTGGGAGGTGGAGTTTGCAGTGAGCTGAGATTGCGCCACTGCACTCCAGCCAGGGTGACAGAGCGAGACTCCATCTCAAAAAAAAAAAAAAAAAAAAAAAAAGATCATTCAATCTGAACAACAGAAAAAAAGATGAACAGAGCCTCAGGGACCTTTGGGAAAATTACAGAAGATCTAGCGTGTGTCATCAGAATACTAGGAGAGAAAGAGTATGATATAGAAAAAATATTTGAAGAGTATTTCCCAAGTTTAGCAAAAGACATAAACCTACAGATTCTAGAAGCTCAGTGAACTCTAAAAAAGATAAAATCATAAATTCAAAGAAATTTGACCCAAACATCTCATATTCAAACTGGCAAAACTAAAGATAAGGCAAAAAAATCTTGCAGGCAGCCAGAGAAAAGTGACATGTTACTTACAGGGGAACCTTGAGTCGAATGACTACAGATTTCTCAACAGAAACTATGGAGGTCAGAAAGAAGTGGTATGACATTTGTCAAGTACTGAAAGAAAAGAACTGTCATCCTAGAATTCTATATCCCGTGAAAATACTCTTCAGGAATGAAGATGAAATACAGACATTCTCAGACAGAGGAAAACTGAATTTGCTGCCATCAGACTTGCTCTAAAAGCACTGCTAAAGTATGTTCTTCAGAGAGAAGAAAATGACACTGGAAGGAACATGAAACATCAAGAGTGAAAGAAGAGCAAATGTACATCACAATGTGAAAGCTTTCCCTGCTTAATTCCACTTTGGCATCCTTTATCTTTCATAGGCATGGCTCCCTAAAAAATGTTTTGCATTTCTTTTTAAAAAACATATAAAGTTAACCAGACAAGGCCATTTAGATTTAACTAAAGTTGCAATCCTAGTCAAGCAGTGCTTAAATACAGTCCAATCAACATGGGATTATTTTACAGGACATACAGGAACAGGTAGTAAGCAACCAGCAACAGCAACTGCAAACAACCCACTATTTACAATCACAATGCAGGAGTGCTCTTCTCCAAAATTAACCACATTTTTCCCCCAATAAAAAAATAGGGTGGATAAAGAGCCATCTACCCTATTTTTAGATGTCAAATCAATAGCCTAAAACTGAATACATACATGTTAAGTTTGGAATCATTCAAGACAAAACAAACATAAAAAACCAAGAGTACTGTAGTCTTAATTGTATTCATTTTCTTTTCATAGACATTTTTCTTAGCCAAGCACAACCTAAAGAATAGAAGTAAAACGGCTAGGGGTGATGGCTCACTCCTGTAATCCCAGCACTTTGGGAGGTCAAGGCAGGAGGATCACCTGAGGTCAGGAGTCCAAGACCAGCCTGGCCAACATGGTGAAACCCTGTCTCTACTAAAAATACAAAATTAGCCAGGTGTGGGGGCGGGTGCCTGTGATCCTGGCTACTTGGGAGGCTGAGGCAGGAGAATCGCTTGAACCTGGGGAAGCAGAGGTTGCAGTGAGGTGAGATCATGCCACTGCATTTCAACCTGGGCAACAGAGCAAGATTCCGTCTCAAAAAAAAAAAACCAACAAAAAACAACAAAAAAAAACACCCAAAAACCGAACAGATATAATACAAAGTACCTAGATACTAAAGCAACAGCATCCATGCATCTATGTACATAATGAAATGACTGTTACCTAACACTCAAGAACCACAACTGCTTATGTAAGATTATCATGTTTAATTTCTATTTATCAGATTCTGCTTGTTGAGAGCTAATTTTATAACAGTTCATCAGTATTTTTAAGTAAATTATTATATCTTTACACTATCTATAACAACTACAACACTGGATGTGGTACTACTTTCTGCTTCTTCTGGAGTAGAGGCTCAAAGGCTGATTGATGTTATTCTCTCCCAAATTCTACTTCCCCAACAGCCATTCAAATGAATAAAGAAATGGGTTTCTGAAGATGACAATTTATTACAAACTCAGGAATCTGCCTATGACTCTCTAAATGTCTAAATGCAGAGTATAAGTAAAGAATCAATGAGATTAATTAAGAAAGTTCTCTCACTAATTTATCAATTGCATTAAATCCAAAATATAACCTTCAGGTTTCTACTCACTCATTTAATTATTTTTCCCCCAATCCCATCACCCTCCAACAAATTTATTAGTACCTATTCCTTAGGATAAATTAAACAATTTGGAAGATATGCTGGTCAGCTCAAAGCACAGATCACACTGAAACAATTTTATCTAGTAGTATATGTATTAGGTCAGAATTTTAATAAGCTACCATCTGACAGTATCTGCTCAGATCAAACAAAATAATCCCTTGAATTCTTTCCTTAATATATATATTAAAAGTAAATATCAATTACCTAGAAATTACAAAAAAAAAAGTTTAATATTTAAACAGTTATCTTTGGGTTTGCTGCAAAGTTTTACAATGATGCCCTTTGTGTACCTGTATTTCCTTAAGGCTTACTTTAGTCACTACTATATGGGTAAGAAAAATCAAAGACCCTTACACTCAAAATCTAACTACATTCATGATCATAACTTATTTTCTGCTCTTGGAAAATAAGCATGAATGAGCAATGCATTCGATTGTTTTCTGGACACTTCTGAGCTCCCTTCTACCATTCTGATTTTCCAGTATAAACTAATGAGGTAAGATGAGTAAACTTCCATAGCTTATTTCCTTGTCAGATATATTAAAAATTAAAGCTACAATTATAAAATATATAGAGGCTAAGGAAATACAATACAGTGTCAAACTCCTTTTGTTATAACTGCAGTTTCTTACTCACTGTTGCATCAGAGCCAGCATCAGTTCCAGCTTCTGTTGCTAGGTAACCAAACTCGTTTGCATGGCTGTCCAAAAAACCCGCAGCATTGCACATGAGCCAAGAGGTGGCTAATGAAGATAAATACCACCTATTATTAACATCTTCTATCTTACTATACTTTTTCTTTTCATATTTTTTTTTGTTTCTCTTTTTTTCCACTTTTGAAGGGTTTATCTTTTCATATTTTTAAAGCAAAAAAAAAAAAAAAAAGCTTTGGCATCTTGTTCTTAATTGGGAAGAAAGGATCCAAACAAGAACCAAAAGCAAAAAAGCACACATTCAAGGGTGTGTCCATCCGAAGAGGATGTTCTGATTTGGAAAGAGAAATCCAGGATATACTAAATCTAGAAGCTGAGGTAGAAGAGGAGTAAATAACTTTAATACAACATCATTATGAAATTGTGAGATCTAAACAAACCACCCTACCTCTTTGGCCAGATCATGAACATACAAATCAGTCAGAAATGGCTTTCACTGCTTACTGTCAAAAACCAATCCATTTCTCAAATATATTTTATAAAATTATAATGACTGAGAAGACAGTGGTAACAATATATAGTAAAATTCAGTATTTAATTCCTAAGTGCCAATTCCCTAATAGTATTAACATATATTTTGAAACTTCTCCATCTACTTTGAAGAAAAATTAGTGTATGAACCTAACAATGTGCTATCGTTTTATTTACCAGGAATTAATTTCCCTTCTAAGTATCCAGTTAATCTGGTTTAACAGTAAGAGGTAGACTGCAAAGGATACAGAATAAGAAGACTGGGATTCTGCCTCCCCTCAGACTAACAGACGATAGCTACCTCACATACAATCCACACAAGATTAGTATTCAGAAGAGTTTGAAACAAACACACACCTCTCAATAAGAAAGACAACAGAAAAAATGGACAGAAGAACATGAAATGCAGAAATAGGAAATTCCTAATGTTAAACATGAAAAGATGCCCTACTTTCATGATGGTCAAAGAAAGGCAAAATTAGTACTAGATACTATTTCACACCCATCTGATTAATTTTTAAACATTTAAAGTCTGATAATATCAGGTGTAGGTGAAAAATGAGGAAAAAGAAAGTGACATACATGTTTGGTAGGGTTGTAAATTGGTATAAACCCTTCACGGAAAAGTTTTGCAATACCTAGTAAAGCTGATCGTGAGGCACCTGTCCTATGATGAAATAATCCATATCTAGGCATATACCAGACAGCAGTGCTTTACGAGCCAAGGGTTGGGAAATAAACTTGGTAGTGTATCATCATCAGCATTTTGTAGATGCATTTTTTGACGCAGACATTCCATATTCTCCTCATGGTATTCATATCTCATCTTTGATTATCAATTTTAAGAGAAAGGTAGATTCACACTGTTACATTATTACTTTATTTTTAAAAAGTGGGGGAGTAATGTGCCAAACCACTCTGCCTGGCCTTTCTGTCACATTTGTATCCCTGTCCCTCCACTATTAGCTGCCTTTCTGTGGCTATTTTATTAACTCTCCCAAGGATGATATGCATCTCTTACCATTCTATGGAAAGGGGAAAAATTCATACGTAGAGTGGGTACCCTCAGGGCACTAGAGATTAATTCTCTCAAGGAACTCCAGTTGAGAAAACTCCTCCAAGTCTTAAAATCTGGGTTTTATTCCCAGTTCTGTGACCTCAGGAACGTACTACCTGCCTTAGATGTACTTATACACTTAAGTTTTCACATGTGTACCTAGAAACAACCACCTCCACCTTACAGAGTGTTTGGTGAAGATTAAGGTAAATAACGTATATGAAAACCTCTGTAAGTATCCATCCATCAGTAAACCTTCAATACACAGTAGCTGAATCTGAGAGCCAGGCCAAACCTGGCCAAACCTGAATCTGAGAGCCAGGTTGCCACCAAACCTTTTCTGTATTTAAAAGAATCCTTCTTAGAAAATATAAATAAAAACAAATACACAAAAGCATACAGAAATATTAATATTCATTAATGTAAAAGCACTTAAATGCAATTGCAGACTGGATTAGCTAGCACAGTTTAATGGATATTAAGTCCTTTTGATCCTCTCTACCCAAACTGACTTGGGATGCTAGACCAAGCAAAGCTAGATCTTACTAGACTCAGGCAAAAATGGTCTGTCACCACCTTCCAGGTCCAGTGGGATTCTCTGACCCTGAAACCTAATACAAGACCTGATTGCAAAGGTCTAGGTTTTCCTCTGTGGCCTGGACTAGATGTCAACACATGATCATCAGCACCAACTCAATAATGTAGCTTCACTCTTGTTTAGAACAGGAGTAATAAAAATACATATCCAAAACTTACAGAATAATGTAATGTGACAGACGGCAGAGAGAGCAGAACTCAACTCACCTTCTATTTTGAGAATGATCTTAAGACTGAAAAGGACTGAACCAATATTGTTTCACAGGAGCTGAAGTCCAGTATTAATGAAGAGTCACAGAAAACATTCATCCTAGCTATCTGTATGAGTCAGGACTCTTGGTTTGCACAGTCTTTTTGCCCAAGCAAGTTGGATTTAAAGAAAGGGATGGGAGAGTAGCTGGACCTCAAAAATGCTCCCTACCCTTCTCTTGGCACCTGGGCTTTGTTTCCCACAACACATCAGATTCTCTCAAGGGCAATAATTAATCATTCCTAGGCTCACATGTTCCCAAGCACCTCTTGTTTTAAAAAGCTCTAATGAGAAAGACCCTAGGGAAGGATTTTGAAACACCCACCACGCAGCAAACAACTGAGGCCACAGTGGACAGGGTATTGAGAATATTGCAGGCACTATTCAACCAACATAATTTTAAAAGCAACATCTTTTATCCTGACCACAAAGACATATTTTATTAAATGCCTTGCAAAAGTTTAGACACTTTTTCTATACTGCATTTTCTTGGATTACTCTCTAGCAATTCAGGGGATGGCAGGGGAAAGGGCACAGGGAGAAATAATCTGATATGCTTTATTTTTAGAAAATGAATTTTGGCTTTTTATCACTCCCTCCCCGCCGTTTTTTTTTTTTTTTTTAACAACTATTCCTTTCTGCAATTCTAAAAATTCTACCCAAAACATATATCAAATTATGTATTTTCTAGTTTTTTTTAAATTTCCTTTTTCTTTCCTTAACACTAAGATTCTTCTACTACGTAAGGACTTATTTACTACATAATAATAAACTTTTAAAGCTAGTATATATCTAACTTCAACCACTCTATCTAAACCAGGCTTGTCCTACCTGCGGCCAACATGCGGCCAATGACAGCTTTGAATGCAACCCAACACAAATTCGTAAACGTACTTAACACATGAGATTTTTTTGTAATTATTATAGTTTTTTAGCTCATCAGCTGTTGTTAGTGTTAATGTATTTTAATGTCTGGCCCAAGACAATTCTTCTTCCAGTGTGGCCTAGGGAAGCCAAAAGATTGGACACCTCTGATTTAAATTATAATTTAAGGCTAAGCACAAAATCTTACCTCCTGCTGTTATCTTTTCCTTCTCGTATACCGCACACATATCTACATAAAAGGCAGTTCTGGACTGCTCACCCACAACTATCTTAAAATATGCTGTCATTTTTTTATACTATTACTCTATTCACTCCTTAATATAGTCACATTTTGCCTCACCAGTGTAGACAACCCACCTAGTGGCAAAAGATCTGTTTAAACAATGATGTTCAAAAAATTTTTAACTGGGGCCAGGCGCGATGGTTCACGCCTGTAATCCCAGCTCTTTGGGAGGCGGAAGCAGGTGGTTTACCTGAAGTCAGGAGTTCAAGACCAGCCTGGCCAACATGATGAAACCCTGTCTCTACTAAAAATATAAAAATTAGCCAAGCATGGTGGCATACACCTGCAATCCCAGCTACTTGGGAGGCTGAGGCAGGAGAATCACTTGAACCCAGGAGGCAGAGGTTGCAGTAAGCCGAGATCACACCACTGCACTCCAGCCTGGGCAGCAGAGTGAGAAGCCATCTCAAAAAAAAAAAAAAATTTTTTTTTAAACTATTATTGTCCTCCTTCAACACTGCCAGTTCTGCAATGGCCGATTTCCTAGTATAGCACAGTGTTTAAGAACAGATTATTGAGTGAAAACTTTTTCTAAACCTTGATCTACCACTTCCAAATTATGTACCTGGGATATGTTATTTCATATCGTTGAGTCTCAGTTTCCTCATAGATAAAATGAGAATAATGTCCCTGCATCATGGGATATAAATGTATGTAAAGCACTTAGCTCACTATCTGGATCACAGTCAACACTCAATACGTGATAGCTATTATCATCCTATGACTACTACTTAGTCTGTTTTCATTCTATTTAATAAGGTCAAGTAAATCCTCAACTGCTTTCACCATCTGATCAAATCCACACCTCTCAGGCCTTCCATCGTTTGCCTTCCCCTATTCCCAACAGGTGCAGTCACACTAATCAAGTCAATCCTTAAGCGTCTTAAACATTGAGTCAGGCATATTCTCAGTTGCTGGTTTGCCCTTTCACAGCCTCATGGAAAAATTACACCTCACTGTTCTGCTGCTCTAAATCTTACCCATTCTTCCAAGTCTAATTTAAGATATCAACTATCTTTACTTTATAATAATCAGTGTCCATTCCATGCAAACTTCTTTCATGTAGCCTCAAAATTTTTCCAGCAATCTTATAAAGAACATGTACTATGTGGACAGCTTTTAGTAGTAATACCATGTCAAATTTTAGACACTAAAATCTTTACTAATATTAAAACATATCCACAGTAATTATTTTTATTGACTTTTCTTAGGAAGTAAACTTTAAAAGTCAATTGACTAAATAAAATACTGAATAAAATACCCTAAACTGGGATGAATTCTAATTACCTAAAAATGGAAAATTAAGAACAGTTCAATACATTATTTCTACAAAAAAAAAAATTGTCACAGAGCAAATATTATTTATTTAAAATAAATAATGAGCCAGGCATGGTGGCCCACATCTATAATCCCAACACTGGGAGGCCAAGGTGGGAGGACCACTTGAGGCCAGGAGTTCAAGATTAGCCTGGGCAACACTGCAAGACCACACCTCTACCAAAAAATGAAAAAATTAACTGGGCATGGTGGTAATCATGTGTAGGCCCAGCTACTTGGCTGAGTCTGGGATGCTGAGGTGGGAGGACCCACTGGAGCTCAGGGAGGTCAAGGTTGTAGTGAGATGTGTTGGCGCCATTGCACTCCAGCCTAGGCAAAGAGGAAGACTCTGTTCATAATTAAAAGCCAAACAATATTTTGGCTAACACCACCAGAAACTTCTATTCTGCTTACATTTTCAGACACACAATAGGTGGAGAACTTTAAAACATAAGTATTAAAATATAAAAGGAAAAATATCACTGAGCATGTCTAAAATTTACTATGTTTCTCACTCAACACCAGCCTGCTCATAAAGGAGCCATTGGCTTCTCTGTCCTCATTTTGTAAGGGTGGGAGCATGTGTCCCTAAGGTGGTACTCATAGGTTGATGAACAGCATTCCAGTTTATTACTCAGGGCTGTTGCCACAGCGGATTCTGCTTTAACCTGTTTGGTCACCACCAATTCAGGTCCTCCCAGCCTTTACAATAGGCTACGCAGAGCTTACACAACTACCAGGTTCAAATTAAAAGAACTCCTGAAATCCTCCTGCCATCGCCGCCATCCTGGCCTTGGGGGCGGCAGCCTCCGGGCCCCCGTGAGGAGAACTCCCAAGGCTACTACATCCTCGCTGATGGTGATGGTTTCTTATGTAAGGGGACATGGCTGAGCGCCGACTTTGGAAGCCAGGGCCTGTCAGTCTCTGTGGTTCACAGAGGAACGTGATGGGCGGGAGTGAGGACGACCAGGCCCCTCCACTGGTAGGGGTGGGTGGGCGCGGGCCACTGGTGGTCTGTGCCGACTCTGGAGGTCCAGTGTCTAGCAGTATCTGTGAAAATGTTCGCTATTCACTTGATCCGGAGAACCCCACAAAGTCATGCAAATCAAGAGGTTCCAATTTTCGTGTTCACTTTTGCCCAGTCCATCAAGGGTATGCATATACGAAAAGCCACGAAGTATCTGAAAGATGTCACTTTACAGAAACAGTGCGTACCATTCCGACGTTACAATGGTGGAGTTGGCAGGTGTGTCCAGGCCAAGCAGTGGGGCTGGACACAAGGTCGATGGCCCAAAAAGAGTGCTGAATTTTTGCTGCACATGCTTAAAAAAATGCAGAGAGTAATGCTGAACTTAAGGGTTTAGATGTGGATTCTCCGGTCATTGAGCATATCCAAGTGAACAAAGGACCCAAGATGCGCCGCCGGCCCTACAGAGCTCACGGTCGGATTAACCCATACGTGAGTTCTCCCTGCCACGTTGAGATGATCCTTACTGAAAAGGAACAGACTATTCCTAAACCAGAAGAGGAGGCTGCCCAGAAGAAGATATCCCAGAAAAAACTGAAGAAATAAAAACTTATGGCACAGGAGTAAATTCAGCATTAAAATAAATGCAACTAAAAGGGGAAAAAAAAAGAATTCCTGGAAGACTTAACAAGTCAACGGAGCCTCATATGAAACAGCCTACACAGAATTCCTCATGTATGTGAGAAGCCCATTCATAATGTCTAGGTACTTCTAATGGAGAAACAGCTTCCTCTTCAGCTGAGGCCAAGTAGATGCCAAAAATATGGGGGAGAAAATGTACTGAAAGATGTTAGGGAACTGAGCTAAAAGATCCAGGCTTTCTCTGTGGCAGTATACTACAGTACCACAAACACTATTCAGTATCAACTAAATAATATGGTTTATTTTTTTATTTTTGAAATGGAGTCTTGCTCTGTCACCCAGGCTGGAGTGCAGTGGTGCAATCTTGGCTCACTGCAATCTCTGCCTCCTGGGTTCTCCTGCCTTAGCCTCCCAAGTAACTGGGATTACAGGCACCTCCCACTATGACGGCTAATTTTTTTGTATTTTTAGCAGAGACAGCGTTTCACCATGTTGGCCAAGCTGGTCTCAAACTCCTGACCTCAGGTAATCTGCCCACCTTGGCCTCCCAAAGTCCAGAGAGTAGAGGTGTGAGCCACCAGGTCCAGCCAACTAAATAATATAGTTTCATATGATGGATGAGAAGAATCCAGAATCCAGGTCACCCAGAACCGAAACTACTTTCACAGGAACATGAAACAATTTTTTGGGCTGAGCACTACTCAGGAGATTGAGACAGGAGAATCGCTTGAACCCAGGAGGCAGAGTTTGCAGTGAGCTGAAATCGTGCTATCGCACTCCAACTTGGGTGAAATAGAGAAAAAGAGTCCGTCTCAAAAAAAAAAAAAAACAAAAAACCTTTTTTTGAAAGAAACTGTAAAAGAATTCCTTGAAAAAGTCCTTATAACTTTCAAGGACATGAAAAAAAAAAAGTCCTCAAAAGAGGAACAAGTAAATTAAAATATGTAATGAGGAATCTTCACCTCAAACACATCCCCCTGTCCGTAATAAGCCAGAATGTAGATTATTCATTATAAATGTGTTCCATTGATAGCCATTCCCAATAAGATACTTCCATTTTTAGCACCAAGTACATCCAGATAATGTTTTGCCTTAAAGACTGGTCAAAATATCTGACAATCCTTATGAGTATCTATAAAGATCTGCTAGATCTGGAGTAAGACATGCTCAGCAAGGTACCAGGAGCAAGTAGGACAAGACCAAAAGAAGGTTCCGATAATCATGACAAGGACAACAGACATAAACTAGGAAACAGGGACATAGATGGTCATGCTACCAGCTGCAGAAAGCATAACTGGTGAGTTACTTGCCCAAATGCTCCAGATCCTGGTCAGTAGCCCACACACTATAGTTATAGTTGCTGAGCCAATCCTCACTTACTCCAAGAATCTGGGATCTCTTCCCAGATACTTTCTCTGATTGGCTGCCTTGGAAGCTTTAGCTCTTCTCACTGTCATAGCACCTTTGGTTCTACTGTTCAAACGCTGACGCTCTGTTATAACTGCAGGCAGCCTGGTGGTCAAACAGATGTCCCCAAGAACTTCCTGGGGTTCTTTCTGAGCTTTGAGCCATTAGAATTATCAGGATGCCTTGGTCACTGTCAACATCAAAATCTGAATATTCTTAGATACCACCAGTAGTTACTGTACCCTAGAGGAACCAAGGGTTCTTCACCCACAGTGATTTAAGACCATCTCTAAAGTGCCCCATCACATTCTAGAAGGATACAGCTGCTGGAAGAAAATAAATAAAGTGTCCCACCATCACTCCCTCATTTCTTAAGCTCATACACACCAACAACCACTCCAGGTACCAAGTGAAGACATCAAATATCACAGTACCAAACAGGGTTGATGCCAAACTCACTTCTAAAACTGTGTTCACTCTCTTGGAGTTACAAAACAGGCTTCACAACCTCAAAGCCATTTAAGAGAATACTCACTGCCTTCCCAGACTTTGCTGGTGACTGCCATCACTGATAATAACAATGTGGCTGGAACTCCGCTGTTACCAAAACCACCCTCTGACTCTTCGGCCAAGTCAAAGCCCTCACACCACTATGAGAGCGGTGAGAAGTCTCTGAAAGGCCACTATCACTTCTGTAAGTCACAACCAAAAAAAGTCCTCAGAGCCCCTGCCCTTACAGTCTTGTCATACCACACCTACCAGTGAACAGTACTGCCTTATAAGCACATAGCTCTGACTCAAGCACCATCAAGCCTAGCCTTTCCACAGGATAATTTCTAAGAGTTGGGTCTACCCATGAGTTATATGAACCACCCTTCAGATGCATTTACCTCTGTTACAACTGCTATTACCTCTGTTACAACTATCACTCTTATGAGTTCTCCTATGAGTAACTTACAGGACTGTTTAGGAGATGCCTTTGCTACAAAGGGGACTCCTGAGAAGTTCTTCCTACCCTCCCAGAAGTTTACGGTGTGTGAAGAGAAATGCCCCTGACCAGTCACAATCTCCCCAATGCTGAAGTAGTCAAAGGTATCACACAGTAACCTCATGCTACTTCTCTTAGGCCCCAATGGGACTATGAGCTCCATCAGTAAAATCAGCCAGTACTAAAAATGATAACTGCTTATAAGTCAACCAAGTCAAAGATTGCTTACTCAAGAAATGTCACAAGAAAAAAAAACATCAAACAAAAGTGGTCAGTCTCACTGCCTAGCAACCAATCCATTCACACAGAAGGCAAAATTAAAAAGTAGCTGGGATATCCATAGAAAGAAAAGAGTTAGGATGATGCAGGGGAGACTGATACAAGATTGTTACTCTAACCATCCCATTAACAGAGATAGAGTCACAGCCAGGGAATTAATCGGGAATTAGGAAAAGTTACTACTGGTAAACAAACTCCCACATGCTGGGTTAAAATTTCTTTGGAATGGCAGAGTGAGGTGGCTCACGCCTATAATGCCAACACTTTGGGAGGCCGAGACAGGCAGATCACAAGGTCAGGAGTTTG
>CAUYQU010031735.1:0-18357 GCA_963574635.1 Cheracebus regulus | reverse complement strand
ATCCCATTCTCTCTCCCTCTTTCTCTTCCTCTTTCTTTCTTTCATTCTTTTTTTCTTTCTTTTGCTGTTTCTTTCTTTCTCCTTTTCTCTCTTTTTCTAAAATCTCTTCCTCTTTCTTTCTCTCTTTCATTCTTTTTATTCAAAAAAAAAAAAAATATGATTGCTTATTGACAATGTACCTGGCCACCTGAGAGCTATGATGGAGGTATATCAGGACATTAATGTTTTCATGCCTGCTAATAACATCTATTCTGCAGCCCATGGATCAAGGAGTAATTTCGTCTTTCAAACCTTACTACGTAAGAAATATACTTCATAAGGCTATAGCAGCTATTGATAGTGATTCCTCTGATGGGTCTGGGCAAAGTCAATTGAAAACTCTCTGGGAAGGATTCATCATTCTAGATGTCATTAAGAACATTTATGATTCATGGGAGGAAGTCAAAATATCAACATTAATAGGAGTTCTAGAGAAGTTGATTTTGGCCCTCACGGATGATTCAAGACTTGAATGGAGGAAGTAACTGCAGATGTGGTAGAAATAGCAAGAGCCTGATGATAGCAAGTAGAGCCTCAAGACGTGACTGAATTGCTACGATCTTACAAAAATTGAAACAGATGAGGAGTTGCTTCTTATGGATAAGCGAAGAAGGTGGTTTCTTGAGATGGAATCTCCAGGGGAGGATGCTGTGAACATGGTTGAATGACAACAAAGGATTTAGAATATTATGTAAACTTGGTAAAGCAGAGACAGACTTTGACGGGATTGACTCCAATTTTGAACAACTTTCTACTGTGGGTAAAGTGCTATCAAACAAGATCACATGCTACAGAGAAGTCTTTTCATGAAAGAAGAGTCAATGTGGCAAACTTCATTGTTGTCTTACTTTTAAAAATTGTCACAGCCACCTTAACCTTCAGCAGACACCATTCTGATCAGTCAGCAGCCATCAACATTGTGACAAGACCCTCCACTAGCAAAAAGATGATGTCTTGCTGAAGCCTTAGAGGAGTGTTAGCATGTTTAACAAAATAAAGTATTTTAAATTAAGATGTGTACATTTATAAAAAAAATAATGCTTTTTGTACACTTAATAGGCACATTATAAACATACTACTCATTAGTATAAACTCACATGCTCATCAGTGTAAACACAAATTATTAATTTTTTGAGACAGAGTCTTGCTCTGTTGCCCAGGTTGGAGTACAGTGTTACGATCTCGGCTCACTGCAACCTCTGCCTCCCGGGTTCAAGCGATTCTCCTGCCTCAGCCTCCCTACTAGCTGGGATCACAGGCTCCTGCCATCACACATGGCTCATTTTTGTATTTTTAGTAGAGACAGGTTTTACCACATTGGCAAGGTTGGTCTCGAACTTCCAATCTCAGGTGATTTGCCCGCCTTAGCCTCCCAAAGTGCTGGGATTACAGGTGTGAGCCACCATGCATGGCCTAAAAAATTATTTTTTTATGTACATAGTGTGACGACTTAACAAACTTAACCCTGAAGTGAAAAATAACCTATTCATGATAATTCGTTAATATTAGTTTCTTTTCTGTGCAGTGATTTTTTCTTTGAAAACTTTTCGGTGTTGTGGTCTGTGTTCTCTGTATTCAGGGTAGCACTAGATGAAGTTATCTCCACATGGCAGTAGTGTTTGTTTCCTGGAATCTTTGTATCTCCTTTCTTGATTCAAGATCTTTTTCTTCTGAGATACTCAGCAAAATTGCTCTCTGATAATTGTTTTTTTCGGGTAATGAAAAGTGCTTTTGTATCTGAGGCCAAGTCATTCTTTTTAAAGAATGTTGCTTTTAGATTGTGGAAAATAACTTAAAATAGTCATTGTTTTATATTTTATGAATTTGTAATTTAGGTAAGAAAATTTAAATGGTAGCTTTTGAGAAATATTTAGTCCACATCTAATGTTAGCACCAGGCTATCTCTAATACTGAAAAAGTCACATTACTTCTTAAAGCAGTCAGCGTATGTTTTTGTCACAGTCATTCACCGTGGTAAGACTACGCTGGAAAACTGTGTGCTGCAGTGTGAGACGACCGGAGTCACAGTGCGGACATCAGCAGAGTTTTTGATGAAGAACTCGGATTTATATGGTGCCAAGGTAGAAACACTTTTCCCCGTAGGGAAGTAGTTTGGGTTTAAGTTGTAAATGAATATATGAAATATGGGACCAAGATGTATGTACGTACTCCTACTCTCCAGTCATCTCTACCAAGTCAGTCAAAGTCAACTGTGCAAGGGTCTTCTCATGTAGCATTTTCAAATCATAGGAAGAAAAGTAATAAATCTCACAATTGCCTTATTTAGCTTTAAGAGAGGGTTAGACCATTAACATTATAACTTTGTAATTGTAGATTCACACAGTGTTGTAAGAAATAGCAGAGAGAGGTCCTGCATGATGCCCTTCACCAGTGTCCCCTAACAGTAACATGTTGTGAAACTGTCGTGCAACATCACAACCAGAATACTGACATCAGTCCAGTCAAGTGGAAGAATATTCCCATCACCACAGAAACCCTTCATGCTGCCAAACTCACCTGCCTGTCTCCCACCAACCTCTTCCTTAACCGCAGGCACACCTTAAGCTGTTTTTATTCTGTTTTTTTGAGACAGAGTCTTGCTTTTTTGCCAGGCTGGCATGATCTTGGCTCACTGCAACCTCCGTCTCCTGGATTCAAGCGATTCCCCTGCCTCAGCCTCCTGAGTAGCTGGGACTATAGGCGCGTGCCACCGTGCCCAGCTAATTTTTTGTATTTTAGTAGAGATGGGGTTTCCCCATGGCCAGAATGGTCTCGATCTCTCGACCTCACGATCCGCCCCCCTCAGCCTCCCAAAGTGCTGGGATTACAGGCGTGAGCCATCGTGCCCTGTGCTGTTTTTCATTCCTATTTATTTCATAATTTCAAATGTGTAAAAATGGCATCACACAGTATGTGACACTTTGGGACTGGCTTTTCTCACTTAGTGTGGTTCTCTGGAGCTTCACTTAGGTCGTTGTAGATACCAGTAGCTTGCTCCTTTTTACTGTTGAGGAATAGTCCAATGTGTGGACTATTCCTCAGTTTGTTTAGTATCTTGTAGAAGGATGTCTAGATTGTTTCCAGTTTTTGCCTATTGTCAGTAAAGCTGCTATAAACATTTGGGTATGGGTTTTTGTGTGAATACATTTTTTATTTAAAAATTTTTTTTAAACATTTATTTATTTATTTTTTTGAGACGGAGTCTTGTTCTGCTGCCCGGGCTGGAGTGCTGTGGTGCGATCTGGGCTCACTGCAATCTCTGCCTCCTGGGTTCTTGCAATTTTCCTACCTCAGCCTCCTAAGTAGCTGGGACTACAGGCGCACGCTGCCACGCCTTGGGTAATTTTTTTTTGTATTTTAGTAGAGACGGGTTTTCACCATGTTGCCCAGGCTGGTCTCGAACTCCTTAGCTCAGGCAATAAGCCTGCCTCCTCCTCCCAATGGGCTGTGATTACAGGCATGAGCCACTGCACCCAGCTGACCGTTTTAATTTTTTTGAAATTAAGTACTTAATTAGTGTTTTCTTTATAGATTACTGAGTCTTGGATAAGTCAGTTTTTATTTTTTAAGGAGTAAATGCCCGTGGATGCAGCTGTAGGTCATATAGTAGTTGCATGTTTAGTTTTTTTTAAAGAAACTGCTAAAATGTTTTCCAGGGTAGTTGTACCATTTACATTCCCACTAGCAATGTTTCAGTGGTTCAGTTTCTCTATATCTTCAAGAGCATTTGATGTTTTGACTATTTTTTGTTTTAGCCATTCTGATAAGTGTATAGTAATATCTCATTGTTGTTTTAATTGTCATTTCCCCAGTTGTTAATGATGTCAAGGATTTTCCTCATATGCTTATTTCTCACTCTTATATCCTCTTTAGTGAAATATCAATGACTTTTGCCCTATTTTCTGATTGGATTGTTTGTTCCTTACTGTAGACGTTTGAGCGTTCTCTATATATTCTAGATACTAGTCCGTTGTCAGGTATGTGGTTTGCAGATATTTTTTGCCACTCTGTGGCTTGTCTTTTCACCTTCTTAATATGGGCTTTTATGGAGCAGAGTATTTTATTTTGATGAAATCCAGTATATTAGTTTTTCCTTTTATGAGTTGAGCTTTTGCTGATAAGATCTCTTTGCCTAGCTGTAGATCCTGCTTTTATCCTATTTTTTTCTAAAATTTTTATAGCTTTATATTTTATGTAAAGTTGTGATCCCCATTTTCTAGTTAATTTCGGTATAAGGTGTGAGGTTTAGATCATGGTTCATTTCTTTTCCTATTTTGTTTCACTCATCTGTGTAGCTATCCCTCCACCAATACCTGTAACTGTACATTAAGTCTTAAAATCAAGTAGAGTGATTTGTCCTTTTTTTTTTTTCCAGAATTGTTTTGGCCACTCTAGTTCTTTCACTTTTCAATTCAAATGTTAGAATAATTTTGTTTATATCCACAAAAGATCATGCTGAGATTTTGATAGGAATTTTAATAAACCCATATGTCAATTTGAGAAAGATTAACGCCTTCCAGTCTTTTAACACAACGTATTTCTCCATTTATTTAAAATCTCTGATGTCTTTTTTTTTTTTTTTTTTTTTTTGTGATAGGGTCTTGTTCTGTCACCCAGGCTAGAGTACAGTGGCATGAACATGGCTCATGGCATAGCTTCAGTCTCCTGGGCTCAAGCCATCTTCCCACCTCAGCCTCTCAAGTAGCTGGGACCACAGGTGCATGCCACTACACTAAGCTAATTTTTTTACTCTTATTTTTTGTGGAGATGGGGTCTTGTCATGTTGCCCAGGCTGTTCTCCAACTCAAGCAATCCTCCTGCTTCAGACTCCCAAAGTGCTGGCATTGTAAGCATGAGGCACCGCACCCAGCCACATCTTAGTTTTCTTTCATTAGCATTGTGTTGTCTTCAGCATACAAATGTAGTATGTGTTTTGTTAGATTTGTACCTAATTATTTCACTTTTTTGAGTGATTATAAGTGATATATATTTTTTTGAGATGGAGTGTTGCTCTGTTGCTCAGGCTGGAGTGCAATGGTGTGGTCTCCACTCGCTGCAGCCTCTGCCTCCCAGGTTCAAGTGATTCTCCTGCCTCAGCCTCCTGGGTAGCTGGGATTATAGGTATGCACCACCACGCCCAGCTAATTTTTGTGTTTTTAGTAGAGACAGGGTTTTACCATGTTGGTCAGGTTGGTCTTGAACTCCTGACCTTGTGGTCTGACCGCCTTGGCGTCCCAAAGTGCTGGGATTACAGGCCTGAGCCACCACACCTGGCCGTAAGTGATATTTTTAATTTCAATGTCCCTAGTATATAGAAATATAATTGATTTTATATGTTTGTCCTATATCCTATGACTTTGTTGAACTGTACTTATAGGAATGTTTTTGTACCTTCCTTGGGATTTTCTATATGTAGAGAGTAATGTTATCTGCAGATAAGGGCAGGTTTTTTTTTCCTAATCTTTATGCCTTTTTTTTCCCCTCTTTGCCTTATTGCACTGGTTAGAATTTCCAGCACTATGAAAGCAGACTTCCTTACCTTATTTTTGATATTAGGGAGAATATATTTAGTATTCCATCAAAAAGAATAAGGTTGACCAAGGATTTAGATATTCTTTATCAAGTTGAAGAATTTCCACTCTTTCTTCTTCTTTTTTTTTTTTTTTGAGAATTTTTTATCATAAGTGGATGTTGACTTCTTTTTTTCTGGGTTCCTTTCTCAGGAATATACTGGCTTTTAATGTTTTTTTTCTGGATAGATTGGTATGATCACATGATTTTTCTTACTGGAAAAAAGAAAATGGTGAGTTACATTGGTTGATTTTCAAATTTTGAGCCAGCTTTGCCTCTGTGGCATAAACTTCACTTGGTCACAGTATAGAATTCTTTTTATATATTGCTGAATTATATTTGCTAATCTTTTGGGAGGAAATTTTGCATCTATATTCATGAATATTGTTCTCTAGTTTTGGTTTTCTGTACTACCATTTTTATCTGGTTTTATTATCGACAATAATAACTTCATAAAATGAATACTGAAGTGTTCCCTTCTCTTCTATTTTGTAGAAGAGATTGTGTAGAATTGCTGTTCATTCTTTAGATGTTTGATGGATTTTGCCAATGAAATAATCTGGGCCTGGAGATTTCTCTTTTGGAATTTTTAAAATTATGAATTCAATTTATTTAATAGTTAAAAGGGTATTTAAATGATCTATTTCATATTAAGTACATTTTGGTATTTGTGCTTGTGGTATTGGACTACTTCTAGGTTGTCAGATGTATATGTATAGAATTGTTTGTAGTATTTCCTAATTCTTCTGATATCTGCAGGGTCTATAGTAATGATCCCTGTTTTATGTTGGTAGTTTGTGTCTTCTCTTTTTAAAGAACCAACTCTCCGTTTCGTTGTTTTGCGTTTTGTGTTTTTTTTCTTACTGTAATTGTTCTGCTTTCAATTTCCTTTATTTTACTTCTGTTTTTTTTTTAATTTATTTTTCATTTTTATTTTTACTTTTTTATGTTCTTTTTATGATTTAATTCCTTCTGCTTGTTTTGGGTTTATTTTACTTGTTTTGGATTTTCCTCCTGAGATATTAGATTATTGATTTGAGACTTTTTTCTAATGTAAGCATTTAATGCTCTAAATTTCCCTCTCAACATTGCTCTAGCTGTTCTGTAAATTTTGATATTTTTAATTTTTATTCTTTGGTCCATGCAGAATTTAGAAGCGTGTTGCTTAGTTTTTAAATATTTGGAGTTTTACTATTATCTTTCTGTTGTTGATTTCTAATTTGATTTCAGTGTGGTCAGAAAACACACCATAAGATTTCAATTCTTTTATGTTTCTAGAGGTTTCTTTTATGGCTCAGGATATGGTCTATCTAGATACATGTTCTGTGAGCAAATGAAAATAATGTGTATTCTGTTGTTGGGTGGTATATCCAATAAAATGTCAACTAGATCATATTGGTTGGTGGTGGTACTGAGTTCTTGTGTATTCTTTCTGATTTTTTTCTTCTGTCAATTGTTGAGCGAGGGGTGTTGAAGTCTCTAATTATAACTAATTTTGTTTGTTTGCCTTTTCAGTACTATTAGTTTTTGCTTCACATATTTTGCAGTTCTGTTATTTGATGTATGCTCATTTAGGATTGCTATGTCTTTTTGGTGAGCGAGCATGTTTATAATTATTTTATGTCTGCCTCTGGTAATTTCCTTTGCGCCCAAATCTACTTTATCTGATATTAATGTAGCCACACCTGGTTTCCTTTGATTATTGTTTGCATGACATGTCTTTTTCTATTGTTCTAATTTCAGCTTGCCTGTATTCTTCTGTTTGAAGTGAGTTGTAGACCGCATATAGTTGAGTCATGTTTTTAATCCACTTTGGCAATCTTGGTCTTTTAGTTGTATTTAGATCACTTACATTTAATTATTAATGTTAAGTCTTTAGTCTGCTATTTTATGTTTTCTGTTTGTTCTGTTTTTCACTTGATTTGCTTTTTACT
This sequence comes from Cheracebus regulus, assembly GCA_963574635.1. Lineage (NCBI taxonomy): Eukaryota > Metazoa > Chordata > Mammalia > Primates > Pitheciidae > Cheracebus > Cheracebus regulus. Next base: position 10,813 of record CAUYQU010031735.1, on the reverse strand, counting down.
GACATCCTGTGGATACCCGAACATTTTTCAGAATTTTATTTGTTTTTGAAAATATCTCTTTGTATAGCTTTTTTAGTGGTTGCTCTAGGTTTTACATTATATGTACATGACATCACAGTTGACTGGTGTCATCATTCATCAGTTCAGGTGAAGTGTCGATAGCTTACCTCCCTATATGACTCTACCATCTCTCTCTTTTTTTTGTTTGTTTGTTTTTTTTGAGATGGAGTCTCTGTCACGCAGGCTGGAGTGCAGTGGTGCGATCTTGGCTCACTGCAACCTCTGCCTCCCAGGTTCAAGCAATTCTCTTCCTCAGCCTCCCAAGTAGCTGGGATTACAGGCGCCCATCACCATGCCTGGCTAATTTTTGTATTTTTAGTAGAGATGAGGTTTCATCATCTTGGCCAGGCTGGTCTTGAATTCCTGACCTTGTGATCCATCCGCCTCGGCCTACCAAAGTGCTGGAATTACAGGCGTGAGCAGCTTTGCTCGGCCCACCAACTCCTTTTGATAATTGTCTTAAGTATTTTCTTTACGTACATACATCTAGAACCACATTAGATGATATTACATTTGTTTCAAATGTCAAACATAATTTAGCAAACTTGAGAAGGAAAGCTTACTGTATTTACCCATATCTTTGCTTACTGTGTTTTTTTTTTTCTTTTTGATGTTCCAAGATTCTCTCTTTTATCATTTCGTTTTTATTTAGATAACTTCCTTTAGTCACTCTATGAAGGTAGGTCTGCTGATGACAAATTTTCTGTTTCCCATCTTAGAATATCTTGATTTCCTCTTCATTCCTGAAGACTGTTTTCACTGGGTTTAGGATTCTGGATTGACAGTTTTTTTTCTTTTAGCTCTTGAACAATACTGTGTCTCTTTCATCTGGCATCCATGGTTTCTGATGCTGTCAATCACATTTTCTCTTCTAAGGTAAGGCATGAAATTTTCCTTGATGCTTTCACTAGTTTTGTGTTTAGCTTATACTAGTTTAATTATGATATATTTTGGCATGGATTTCTTTGAGTTTATTTTGTTTGGGGTTTGCTCAGCTACTTGAACCTGTAGACTTGTGATCCAAATCCTGCCAAATTTGGGAGCTTTTAGTCATTATTTCTTCAAGTATGTTTTTAGCCACACCCTCTCTCTCTTCTCTTTCAGGACTCTGATGACATGAATATTGGATCTTTTGTTATAGTCCAGCAGATCCCTGGAGCTCTGTTCTCTTTTCTTTTTCAATATGTTTTCTCTGCTATTGGATAAATTTTATTGTCCTATCTTCCAGTTAGTTCACCGATTCTTTCCTCTGTTGTTTTAATTCTGCTGTTGAGCCCATCCACTGAGCTTTCTATTTTAGTTACTGTATTTTTCAGTTCTAATATTTCTCCTTGGTTTTTTTTTATATCATCTACTTCTTTGGTGAGGCTTTCATTTTTCATTTAAATACATTCACAATTGCTTATGAAGCATTTTTATCATGGCTGCTTTAAAATCACTGCCTGTTAATTCTATCATCTCTGACATCTTGGTTTTGGCATCTGTCGATTATCTTATTCATTTTGGCATCTTCCTGTTTCTTGGTATGACAAGGGATTTTCAAATGAAAGTTATATATTTTTATATGATGAGAATCTGAATCTTCTGTTTTAACTTGGCTTCTCTGATACTTCTACAAGAAGGGACAGGGTTGGTGGTAGATGGACATCATCTTGTTACTGGTGGAGGTAGAAGTGATGGTTCTCACTTGGCTTCCATTGATACCCAAGTTAGGTGGGGGAGCTCCTTGTTATTGCTATGTAGGGGTGGGAGGCTTAGATTTCTACATGGTCTCCACTGACACTGTGATAATTGGGAGTGGTCTTGTTACCACTGGGCAATGGTCAAAGTGTAGAATCTCCACGAGGCCTGCTCTGACACTGCCTCAGTAGGGTGGGAATGATTGCCTTGATACTGCCAGGTTGGGGTATAAGTTCAGGCTCCTTACATAGTCTTCACTGACACTGCTGCAGAGAGGGCCTTGCAGCTGGTTGGTGGGGATGAAAATCCTGGCTCCTTGCTTGGTCTTCTCTGGTACTGCCCCAGTCAAGGTGCTGGGGTACCTGATTACATCCTTGAGGGGGCGCAAGTCTAGGTTCTTCTCTTGACCTTTGCTGGCATGGGTGAGATTGGGGCTGCTGTTTTATTCTGTATTGTTTACCTGGAATAGAGCTATTATTATCTAAAAGTTTTCTGTCTTTCTAGGTTGCCTAGTCCTTTTGTAAGAGCAGCTGTTTTTGGTGTGGGTCTGTTGCTGAACTGGACTGCTGGCTTCTTCAGTTCCAAGTCTAGGGATTATGAAGCAAAAAGAAATGAACGTACCACTGTGTTGGTGTTTTCTGGGTCCTGAGGTCCCTAGCTGGTCTGACTTCTTCTCTCCACTTTTCAGTCTTATGCTTGTTTTATATATAATGCCCATGGTTTTTGGTCATACCTGATGGGAGAAATAGGGACATCTACTCTATCATACCAGAAGTGGCAGGCTCCTCAGTTACTTTTTAATTGCCAAATTGTTGTTCATTTTCATAATATATTTTGAATATTGCTTTCTTTTTTTGAGACTGAGTGTCTATCGCCCAGGGTGGAGTGCAGTGGCACGATCTCAGTTCGCTGCAGCCTCTGCCTCCTGGGTTCAAGCAATTCTCATGCCTCAGCCTCCCGACTAGCTGGAATTACAGGTGCGTGTCACCATGCCTGGCCAATTTTTGTATTTTTCATAAGACAGGGTTTCACCATATTGGCCAGGCTGGTCTCGAACTCCTAACCTCAAATGATCCTCCTGCCTCTGCCTGCCAAAGTGCTGGGATTACAGGCGTGAGCCACTGTGCCTGGCCAAATGTGACTTTTATTTGCTATCTAATTGCTGGTTTAAATTGTTCACCTTTGCAAATTTTATATGTTTCCTGATAGTTTGATATTTAATTTTAACTATCTTCTATAGATATTTTTTAATGTAATCATCCCTAAATCTTTTTTGCACACAACTGCAACTGAAAATCTCTTAGAAGAGGGCCCAATTAGCACATTTTAAAAAATGTCGAGGGGGTGGCAGGGAGGAGGGGGAGGGATAACACCTGGAGAAATGCTTGATGTAGGCAACGGTGGGGGTGGGATGGAGACAGCAAACCACCATGGCATGTATGTACCTATGCAAAAATCCTGCAGGATGCAGGATGTGCACATGTACCCCAGAGCCCGAATACAATTTAAAAAAAAAAGATTTTTTGCTTACAATAAAATTTGTAAAAATTAACTCCATGACAAGCATAGACCGTGAACAGTCCCAAGTATATGTTACACTTGATTTTTCTCATTTCATTAAAAAACAAAAACAAAAAACACCTCTACAGAAGAGTTAGATTGGTGTGTACATATGGTTCAGGCATATGTACAGGGTTAAGTAATAATAAATGTTTTCTTATGGAATGCTAGTACTAGAAAAGTAACTGAACATATGTGCAGTAGATGTGTCATCAGTGATTATAGCAACTCTTCTTCATTGATGCTATTGTGTGTTAAATTATTCCCAAATTGTTGCCAAAATAACTATAGAGGTTTGAGTGAATCACTTTTGTTTTCCAAAGTTCCTTGCATAAGCATTAGAAAATAAATTCTTATTACTGTTATGGTTTTTGATGCCATGAGGTGTGAGAGAACAGGGTCATGTTTGATCTTTCTGGTTACTCTGTTTAAATGACACTTGAACTACCTGCTTATATTAACATGTGTGGTAGGAGAGGCCATTGTTTAACTCATAGAAGTGATTTTTAGGTTGGGTTGGAGTATTTTAAAACTGGCACATTTTGGAAAATGTGGGGTCTTTTGTTTCTATCCTCAAATTACAATATTTTACTAAATTCAAGTACTTTTCTTCAACTGAGTATCTGAGAGAATGGTCATTTTGAATAAGTATGTCTTTCAACAAAATTCTTAAATGACTTTTTTTGGCAAAATCAGAAAACATTTATCTAGAATAAAAAAGAGTAGAACAAGAATCAGGAGTTGACACTCTTAGCCTGTGTGTGTGTGTGTGTGTGTGTGTGTGTGTGTGTGTGTGTGTGTGTGTGTGTGTGTGTGGTTTTGAAAATGATAAATTGTCAACAACTTGCTAGAGATGGAAAAATGGAAATGTTGATTAAAAATGCCTGATAAAACTTATCTGTAAAATGCTTTATCTTTTTGCTGTACTTTTGTATTGTGTTGAAGGCTAAGAAGTAATTGTAATAAACTTTTTTAGTTTTGCCTTTTAAAAACTGATTGGCATTATCTCAAACTGTAACTCACAGGGTGCTGGTATAGAAATCTACCCTGGGAGTCAGTGCACCCTGAGTGACAATGGGATCCATCACTGCAAGGAAGGGATCCTCATTAAGGTGAGCATCAGCCAAAACACCCACTTTTCAAAGGATAGAATGGCTTCGCCTACAAATTATGCTTTGTTAAATTGTTGGGTTCTATTTTCTGGTTTTGAAAAGCATAAACAGTATATACATTTCAATAATATCAGTAGTCAGTGATCGAAATCTCTTGTGAGAATGTTTTGTTACCTATAGATCTGCAGAAATGACGGAGGAAAGCTCTGTCACTAAGGACTCAGACTGCTACAACATGGGACTAAGCATAGCTTTATTTTTAGAGTAGTGTGACTAAAGATTTTTAAAGCAGAAAATGTTGAATATGACAGTTTCTTAAAACATTTGTTTTCAATGTCACAGGACTTCTTAGATGAACATTATGACATTCCCAAAATATCCATGGTGAATAATATAATACATAATAATGAAGGTTATGGTGTTGTCTTGGTGAAACCTACGATCTTCTCTGACCTGCAAGAAAATGCTGAAGATGGAACAGAAGGTATGCTATATTTAGTAATTTTTATTTATTTATTTATTTATTTATTTATTTATTTATTTTTAACTCCTTTACCACTGCACTGATAGTAATTTTTAATATAAAAACATAATTTACTTTATTTCAGCGATTAAGTCTCCGAGTCTTCCTCTCTCCCTTAAAAAAGATTATTGGGATATGCTTGGGCATGGAGAGAGAGAGAAGCTTAATAAAGCCATAACATTATAGAATGTGAAAGAAACTTTCAAGGTCAACTAGTTCAATTGTCACTCAAAATCTTGATGTTGTGTCTTCTGTGCATTTCCCTTCTTATCATGCTTAGCTTTCAATGAGGGTGGATGTGTGATAGGAACTGTGGGTGTGTGATAGCAACACCTGTGCTATGGTGGGTGTGTGACAGCAACAGTGGGTGTGTGATAGCAATGGTGGTTCCTGCTGGCATTTGTTAAGGCTGGAGGCAATGAAATGAACGTGCCGGGTTGAAAGCTGTGCTTCCTGGAGGGGATGGTGGAGTTTACCTCTGTTTTTATTGGTAGAAGTAAATGTCTTCCTGTCACCTGCCTTTCTTGGCAGCAAAGGGAAGCTAACTCAGCAGAAATTTGTGAATTTCAAGCTATGAGGTGGATCACTATTAAGTCTCAGTCATAGAGGGGGATTAAGCATTGATGTAGGTGAGGAAAGCTTAAAGCAGTTTATTTATTTAATTGGCTTTTACAGGTTGAAAGAGGAGTTTAAAAGTTAGTCCTTGTCATCCTTCAGGATTCACTCCAGTGATATGTCTGCAAGTTCTGTAGTTCTTCACAGGTCTCACAAAAGTGAAATCAAGGTGTCACCTGAGCAGGTCTCATCTGAAAGCTCTGGGGGCAGAATCTGCCTCCAAATGCATTTATGTCATTCATTGGCAGAATTCATTCCTTTAGCTCGTGGGTCCTGCGGTCTCCTTTCTTTCTGGCTGCAGACTGCTGGCTGTTGGCTGGGGCTAGCACACAGCTCCTAGAGGCTGCTCTCAGGTTCTTGCCTCATAGCCCCCCAATCTCAGCAACAGAGAACCTCCCTCAAGGCAAATCTCTCATGCTTTGAATTTCTCTGACTTCTTCTTTTGCAACCTGCTGGAGAAAACTGATTAGCAACCTTAATTACATTGTAAAATTACAGTGCAAAATTCTTCTGCCATTTAGTAGCCAATAAAGTAATACCAGGGGGTGGTGATCATGGGGCCTATCTAGAATTAGCTACTAGATTGAGACTTCATTTAAAAAAGTTGTACTGTCTTATCAGTCTGTGCATCCTAGCTCCTAACACACTGCTTAGCAGATAGTAAATATCCAGGAAATGTCTGTTGAGTAAAAGTGATTCTGGGATGAAAAGGGTAAATGAAGAGTTCAAAATTGGTGATCCTACATGAGGATCAGGGAACCTTGGCATAGAAAGCAGGGCAGCTGTTCATTGAGATTCTTATGGCAAAGAATTTGTAAAATCCAGTTAGAGGACAGCAGAAATCCTTTGCCAAAAAAACTTGAAAGCTCTAACAGACTTTGTAGAAATACGTGTTTTAGTTGGGTTAGCTTATATATTTACCTTTGTTATTATTTGTTTGTTTCTCCATAAGATAAAGCACTTAAAATTCAGACAAGTGGAGAGCCAGATGTGGCTGAAAGAGTGGATCTAGAAGAGCTGATTCAGTGTGCAACTGGTAAAATGGAGCTTTATGCAAGAACTGACCCTTCTGAGCAAGTTGAGGGAAATTGTGAAATTATAAATGAACTAATTGCTGCCTCCACACAAAAAGGCCAGATGAAGACGAAAAGGTTGAGTGAACTGGGGATCACGCAAGCTGATGACAACTTAATGTCACAGGAGATGTTTGTTGGGATTGTGGGGAACCAGTTCAAGTGGAATGGGAAAGGTAGTTTTGGAACATTTCTTTTCTGACCACCATAATGTAAGTAAATAGCAAAATACTCAATTTTGCATATGCTGCCCTAAGAATCACTGCTGCCATTGTAGTTTGCTTTATGTCTGTATTTTATATTTGATTATTTGGGCTTGAGTGAAAGGTAGATTTATTTCCATTTGCAGGTGTTGCACATAAAACACTCCGCCTTTATAAGACAGATCATAAACACATATAAAATGGAAAATATTTGGAGATTTCTTATCTGAAAGTCTTGTGTTCTTAAACACATAGTTCTCTCATATTAAGCCTGGTAGTAACTTTTTAGTGTAATTACCCTTTAGCATTTCAAAGAGGCAGAAGAAAGGAAGGGAATGCAAGCCCAGTGCATAAACATGCAGTAGGTATCACATGCACAGCCTTCTTAGAGCTGTCTTTTCATCCCAGTTATAGTGAGTTTGATTTCCATGCTGTATTTGTCTTAAAATGAAAGCTTTTATGATTGGGAAGTTATCTGCCTAATCATACTTATTATTGAGACTCAATGAGATGCATTTTTCTGTTGAGCTATGCAGTAGTCAAAACAGCAATAGCATAGGAAGTTTTAAACAGAAATGAAATGTGTTATTCAGAGCTGATGTTGTACATAGAGCAGTTTCACTATTGCTGATTGTGAATGATTAAAAGAAGGTATCTTTCAGGCTGGGCAGTGGCTCACACTTGTAACCCCAGCACTTTGGGAGGGTGAGGCAGGAGGATCACTTGAGCCCAGGAATTCGAGACCAGCCTGGGCAACATAGCGAGGCACCCATCTCTACTAAAAATAAATTTAAAAAAAAATTAGCCAGGTGTAGTGGTGCATGCATGTAGTTCCAGCTACTCAGGAGGCTGAGGCTAGAGGATTCTTGAGCCCAGGAGGTTGAGGCTACAGTGAGCTGTAATTGCACCACCACGTTCCAGTCTGGGTGACAGAGTGAGACTTGTCTCAAAAAAAAGTATTTTTCTCTTACCATTACAGTATTCTGATTATATTTCTGACACATAAGAGATGTTTAAAATCAAGAAGTTCATAATCAATAGCTTAAAAACAAACCTGTATCAGATGTGTGTTCTTGGTATCACGTTGTAAAACACAGCTTCTAAAAATATTTATATTTAAAAAATTGTATGTGACATTAATATGCCTAATGATTAAAATTATAGTGATGAAATAACAAAATTGAATCTTGTTATATCTTTTCAAACCCACTATGGGCCATAGTGTCGGTGTAGCACATGTGGTCCACTGAAGAACACACATTATGTTGGTATCTGTTTTCATGCTAGAAAGAGTATTACACTTTCCCCATTAAGTGTGGTTATGTTTGTTTCTTAAATTTGAGTAAAAAATAATTCTTATTTTTTTGATGCTACTAAATGTAGGCTTTATGTTAGACTTGTTTCATCACTGAAAGGTATTTTTACTTTTTAAAAATCTTGTTGCAAAGAGGTTTAAAAAGTAGTGTTCATTTCTGCATCAGTTTCAGCCAAATGTTGATATTAAAATCTTGTATTCGTCTTTAAAATTTTTGCCTCTAGATGTGATGCTTTAAGATAAAAACCATTTATTCAACTTAAACAAAAAATTACCTTTCTTTTTTTTTTTTTGAGATGGAGCCTTGCTCTGTCACCCAGGGTGGAATGCCGTGGCACTATCTTGTCTCATTGCAACCTCCATCTCCTGAGTTCAAGCAATTCTCCTGCCTCAGCCTCCTCAGTAGCTGGGATTACAGGTGCCTGCCACCATGCTCAGCTAATTTTATTTTATTATTATTATTTTTTTAGATGGAGTTTCACTCTTGTCACCCAGGCCGGAGTGCAATGGTGCGGTCTCGGCTCACTGCAACCCCCACCTCCTGGGTTCAAGTGATTCCCCTCCCTTAGCCTCCCGAGTAGCTGGGATTACAGGTGCCTGCCACCACGCCTGGCTAATTTTTGTACTTTTAGTAGAGATGGGGTTTCACCATATTGGCCAGGCTGGTGTTGAACTCCTGACCTCAACCTCCCAAAGTGCTTACAGGCGTGAACCACCGTGCCTGGCCAATTTTGTTTTTGAGATGGAGTCTTGCTTTGTCACCCAGGCTGGAGTGCAGTGGCATGATCTCAGCTCATTGCAACCTCTGCCTCCTGGGTTCAAGTGATTCTCATGCCTCAGCCTCGCAAGTAGCTGGGATTACAGGCACCCACACCATGCTAGGTTAATTTTTGTATTTTTTAGTAGAGACAGGGTTTCACCATGTGGTCAGGCTGGTCTTGAACTCCTGACCTCAGGTGATCCACCTATCTTGGCCTCCCAAAGTGTTGGGATTATAGGTGTGAGCCATTGAACCAGCCCTTTTTTTGTTGTATTTTTTAGTAGAGATGGGGTTTCATCATGTTGGCCAGATTGGTCTCGAACTCCTGATCTCAAGTGATCCACCCACCTCAGCCTCCCAAATCACATTGGTTTTTCAATTGAATTTCTACTTTATCTTGGTTTAGATTTTATAGATATGTCAGTAACGTTAATACCTTCCTTGTTCCTTTTTATAACATGAAGTTTTTCAGATTTCATTTCTATTTTAGTTTAAATCTAAGCTTATATTAATTTTTATTCACGATTCATGATAATAAGTAGGCCTACTTTGTTCTTTAAGGTATATGTAGTACATTTTGCCTCAATCATGGAGAGTTAAACATCTCAAATGATATAGTATAGGGAATCTAGGGAGTGCCCTGGAGGGGTATGGATTTGTTATTTGAGATGAAAATACTGATGTGGAAAAAGGATAGTCTTCTGTGTTGATGAACCATGTGTCCTGTCTTTATGGTCCACCCTTATGGTGAACTTGAATTTATGACAGGTGGCAAAATTCTGTCCCTTGATTTGAATATTTTATTTTAGCTTCTTTAGAAGTATCTCCCTTCCTCAGTTTCTTAAAAACTACCCAAAGATCATTTGATCTCAAGTGTATATTCTCCACTTTTCTGGAATTAATAGAAGGATGGTGAAATAACCATTTTCTGGATTTTGCTTTTCAGAGGCAGATTGAAGAAAGTTATATATAAAACACTGATGAGCTCATAAGAACTGTATCACTCATGTTTCTTTGTTATGCAGTTTGCTGTTGTTTTTCTTATTCCTTTCTAGGAAATACATTCCACAGGCTTCTATGGAAATTAAGTTGAAATAAATTTTGATAATTGGGCTTTGATGCAAATTTTATGCATAGCATTTAATTTTATACCATTTTGTTTTATTCTGTGATTAAAAATATGTATATATATGTTTTAAAGTCATATATGTTTAAGTGAACATTCTCCTCTTTTACATAGGAAAATGTATATCTTTCAAAAACAACAAAAAAGGCATAATATAATAATGCTCTGAAAGTTGCTATTGCTATTTTCCTTTAATATATTGCAGAAAATTATGTTTGTACATACAAATCTACCTCATTCTTTTGATAGTTGTGTTATACTCCATTGCCAAAATTCTTTCAGTTATAAGTGACAGAAATTCAAGGCTTTATGAGTGTTGGTTGATTCCTGGAACTAAACATCTAAGGATGAGAGCTTGATTACATTTCTTAATTTTATAAGGTTTCTTGACAGTATGAGTTCTTTTTTTTTTCCTCTTGAGACGGAGTCTCGCTCTGTCACATAGATCTGTGCACCAGAACACGTATTCTCTAACCTCTGCCTCTTTTCCCAGTTCATTGATAGTCCTTCCCATTTCCATGTAGGGTAGGGCTGGGGTACGATTGTCTAACAAGTCAGTCATGTACCTTCAGTTTGGTAGTTGATAACAAGCCTATGCTGGGGGAAGATGACAGAACTTCCATTTAGCTTTCTTTCTAGCAGCAGTAAAAGTGAGAGCTCTGAATCTTGGTCATTTGAGTCCACTCTTTTAGTAATGTGTGCTTTCATCGGCTGAAGATTTAAAGGTAGGAGACTGCAATAGAGCCTTGCAGAAGAGGGATCTGGAAGTGGGAGCCCATAGGAAGA
>CAUYQU010031734.1:0-17943 GCA_963574635.1 Cheracebus regulus | reverse complement strand
TCTCCCCCCAACTCCCCACCCCCCACTGTCCCTCCCCTATTTCCCCCCAACATACCCCAGCGTATAGTGCTCCCCTCCCTGTGTCCATGTGTTCTCATTGTTCAACACCCGTCTATGAGTGAGAACATGTGGTGTTTGATTTTGTGTTCTTGTGTCAGTTTGCTGAGAATGATGGTTTCCAGGTTCATCCATGTCCCTACAAAGGATGCAAACTCATCGTTTTTGTCATTAAAGGATCAATGAGTTGCAGTGGGTTTATGCTACTACAGTGGAACCAGAACACTGATGATATTTTTTAACTTTTAATTTTGATATGAATTCAAAGATAAAAGATATAAAAATAGTACAAAGAACTGTCATATATTCTTATCAAGTCTAAAAATTGTTTATATATTATTGTACTCGTTTATCATTCCCTCCTTCTATAAATGTGTGTGGGTATGTTTGTGTGTGTGCATGCATACATTCTCTGAACTTGCTTAAAAAACTGACAGAATTTGCCAATGTAAAGCAACTATATTTTTGTAACTTATTAATTGTGGAGTGATGCAATGAGGCTATAGAAATATCCTTTCTTATTCAGTTTTTACCCTTTTGCTTTATCCTCCATTGATAATATTCTAACTCCATTATGCATTTTACATCTATTAGTTGGCATTGTACTATGAAGATCTTTTCCTTTATTAACTCATTATTAATATTAATATGAAAACATGGATTCTTGGACTCTTACTCAATGGGTTATATTCCCTTAGTATTTTTTATTTATTTTGCTATTCAAATTTTCCCAGATTTTAGCCGTGCAAGTTTCTTTCCATTGGCTATGGTATGCTTTTGTGTGTTTTTGTGATTCATTGAGCACTTAATTATTTTGTAGCACAGTTTCAATGCTGAAGTCAGCTATTTTACTAAGAAGCCATATTTCCTTTTTGGTGGAGAATGGTATTTAGAAATCAAGATGTAGGTAGTAGGTAGGCCATGTTTCTGGGAAGCTATTGCTATTTTCTGTGGACTGAACTAGAAAATGCAGACAGACAGACACACACACACACACACACACACATACATTTATTTCCTTGATAACTCCAATTCCATACCAAAGGGTTAATTCGAGCCTTCTCTTCCATCTTTGTAACTTTTCTCCAATAATGAGAAAAATTCCATCTATTAACTTTAATATATTAACTTATTTGTTCACACCTATAATATTAGTTTCAGAATTGCTAGCCCATTTCACTGCAAAAAGCAAACCTCATCTACTAACTAGAGTTCAATATTTTTTACAGTTTTTTTTTAGGCAAAATTTACATACGGTGAAATGCTCAGTTATGAAGGGTACAGTTTGATAAATTTTGATTAATGTATGTAATTTGGTAATAATTATCCCAATTCCATAGCCTCAGACAAGTTCCTCATGTCCACTTACAGCCAACCTATAACCTCCATTTAATACTATGTTTTTGAATTCTTTCACAATACAGCAATTTTGCTTATTCCTTAAACTACACAGATAAAAAATTATTCAAAATATACTCTTTCATGTCTGGATTCTTCACTCAACATACAGTTCTTTAGATTCATTATTGTTATTGTGTGTATCACTAATTCATTATTTTTTATGTGTGTAGTTCCATTGCATACATTTACCCTAATTTATTTTTTTGTTGTTGGTGGTGGGTTGTATCTGATTTTTAGCTATTATGCATATGGTGCAATACACATTCTTGTACAAGTCTTTGTCAATATATGTTTAGTTTCCTTTTGAATAAACACCTGGTAGCCATGGTGAGTCAAAGAGCACGTATGTGCTTACCTTTGTAAAACACTGCTAAAATATTTAATAATGTAGTTGTACCATTTTAATCACTTGCCAGAAATGTGAGTGAGTTGCAGTTGATCTACATACTGTCCAACATTAGGTGTTTTCAGGTTTGCTTTTGGTAGGGTTTTTTTTTTTTTTGCCAGCTTAGTGTTTGTGAAATTGTATCATAGTTATGTTTTCACTGGAATACTCTCCTGGATAATATCCTGAAGAGTGTTTTCCAGCTTGGATTCATTCTCTCTGTCACATTCAGGATACACCTATCAAACATAGATTAGGTCTTTTCACATAATCCCATATTTCTTAGAGGCTTTGTTCATTTCTTTTCACTCTTTTTTCTCTATTCTTGTCTTTTCGTCTTATTTCATTGAGCTGATCTTCAATCTCTGATATCCTTTCTTCTGCTTAGTCAATTTGGCTACTGAAACTTGTGTATTCTTCGCGAAGTTCTCGTGCCGTGTTTTTCAGCTCCATCAAGTCGTTTATATTCTTCTCTAAGCTTTTTATCCTAGTTAGCATCTCATCTAACCTTTTTTTAGGTTCTTGGTTTCTTTGCATTGGTTTAGCACATGTTCTTTTAGCTCTGAGAAGTTTGTTATTACCCACCTTCTGAAGCCTGTTTCTGTCAATTCATCAGATTCATTCTTCATCCATCTTTGATCCCTAGCTGGTGAGGAGTTGTGATCCCGTGGAGGAGGAGAGGCATTCTGGTTTTTGGTGTTTTCCTCCTTTATGCACTGGTTTCTTCCCATCTTAGTGGCTTTATCTACCTGTGGTCTTTGTAGCTGGTGACTTTCGGATGGGTCTCTAAGTGGACGTCCTTTTTATTGATGTTGAAGCTATTTCTTTCTGCTTCTTAGTTTTCCTTCTAACAGTCAGCCTCTTCTGCTGCAGGACTGCTTGAGGTCCACTCCAGACCCTGCCTGCCTGGGGATTGCCCGCGGGGGCTTCAGAACAGCAAGGGTTGCCACAGGTTTCTTCCTCTACTATCCTCGTCACAGCAGGGTACCCGCCCGATGTCGGCCTGAGCTCCCCTTTATGAGGTGTCTCTTGGAACATTCCTGTAAAAAATGATGTTGATTTATTTGACCCATGGGTATTTAGAAGTTGACATTTTTCCTAAACATTTGTGCCTTTTCTAGATATGTTTTTTATTGATTTCTAATTTCATTCCATTTTAGAGCACATATTCACTACGATTTCAGTCCTTTCAAAGTTTGAATGGTCAGTGTTCTGTCCCATGTCTTCTTGAATTAAAATGTATTCTCTTCATGGGTATAGTTTTTCATATATTTCAGTTAAGTTGGTTTGACTTTATTTGTTTTGAATACTTGTACAAATATTCTATGTATTTTTCAATTCTTTTTGTGTACTTGTCCATAAATTACTAAGAAATGGGTGTTAAAATATTCAAATATGATTATAAATTTATCTACTTTTGACCTTTAGTTCTGTCAGTTTTTTGCTTCATGTATTTTGAATCTCTGTTGCTAGGTGCATGCACATATGGGGCTATATTTTCTTCTTTTAAATTTTACTTTAAGTTCTGGGGTATATGTGCAGATCTTGCAGGATTATTACATAGGTATACACATGCCATGTGGTTTGCTGCCTCCATCCCCTCATCACCTACATTAGGTATTTCTCCTAATGTTATCCCTCCCCAGTCTCCCCACCCCCTGCTATCCCTCCCCTAGGTCCCTACCCTCCAACAGATCCCAGTGTGTGATGTTTCCCTCCCTGTGTCCATGTTTTCTCATTGTTCAATACTCACTTATGAGTGAGAACATGTGGTGTTTTTTTGTTCTTGTGTCAGTGCTGAGAATGATAGTTTCCAGATTCCTCCTTGTCCCTGCAAAAGACATGAACTCAACCTTTTTTATGGCTGTGTCATATTCCATGGTGTGTATGTGCCACATTTTCTTTATCCAGTCTATCTTTGATGGACATTTGTGTTGGTTCCAGGTCTTTGCTATCATAAACAGTGCCACAATGAACATACATGTACATGTGTTTTTATGATAGATCAATTTATCATCCTTTGGGTATACACCCAGTAATGGGATTGCTGGGTAAAATGGTATTTCTGTTTCTAGATCCTTGAGGAATTGCCACACTGTCTTCCACAATGGTTGAACTAATTTACACTCCCATCAACAGTGCAAAAGCATTCCTATTTTCCCACATCCTCTCCAGCATCTGTTGTCTCCAGATCTTTTAATGATCACCATTCCAACTGGCATGAGATGGTATCACAATGTGGTTTTGATTTTCATTTCTCTAACGACCAGTGATGATAAGCCTTTTTTTCATGTTTGTTGGCCACATAAATGTCTTCTTTTGTAAAGTGTCTGTTTATATCTTTCACCCACTTTTTGATAGGGTTGCTTGTTTTTTTCTTGGATATTTGTTTTAATTCTTTGTAGATTCTAGATATTAGCCCTTTGTCAGATGGGTAGCTTGCAAAAACTTTTTCCCATTCTGTTGGTTGCTAGTTCACTCGAATGATTGTTTCTTTTGCTACGCAGATGCTCTTAAATTTAATTAGATCCCATTTGTCTATTTTGGCTTTTGTTGCCATTGTCTTTGGGGTTTTATTCATGAAGTCCTTGCCTATGCCTATGTCCTGAATGGTATATTGCCTAGGTTTTCTTCTAGGGTTTTTATAGTATTAAGTCTTATGTTTAAATCTTTGATCCATCTGGAGTAAATTTTTGTATAAGATGTAAGGAAGGGGTCCAGTTTCAGTTTTCTGCACACTGCTAGTCAGTTTTCCCAACACCATTTATTAAACAGAAAATCCTTTCCCCGTTGCTTGTTTTTGTCAGGTTTGTCAAAGATCAGATGGTTGTAGACGTGTGTCATTACTTCTGAGGCCTCTGTTCTGTTCCATTGGTCTATATCTCGGTTTTGGTGCCAGTACCATGCTGTTTTGATTACTGTAGCCTTGTAGTATAGTTTGAAGTCAGGTAGTGTGATGCCTCCAGCTTTGTTATTTTTCCTTAGGATTTTCTTGGCTATGCGGGCTCTCTTTTGGTTCCATATGAAGTTTAACATGGTTTTTTCCAGTTCTGTGAAGAAGGCCAATGGTAGTTTAATGGGGATAGCATTGAATCTCTAAATTATTTTGGGTAGTATGGCCATTTTTATGATATTGATTATTCCTAACCATGAGCATGGAATGTGTTTT
Source organism: Cheracebus regulus (assembly GCA_963574635.1). Lineage (NCBI taxonomy): Eukaryota > Metazoa > Chordata > Mammalia > Primates > Pitheciidae > Cheracebus > Cheracebus regulus. The sequence goes on along the minus strand of CAUYQU010031734.1, from coordinate 12,931 downwards.
TCATCTGTTTGTGTCCTCTCTTATTTCCTTGAGCAGTGGTTTGTAGTTCTCCTTGAAGAGGTCTTTCATGTACTTTGTTATTTGTATTCCTAGGTATTTTATTCTCTTTGTAGCAATTGTGAATGGGAGTTTGGTCATGATTTGGCTCTCTGTTATTGGTGTATAGGAATGCTTGTGATTTTTGCACATCGATTTTGCATCCTGAGACTTTGCTGAAGTTGCTTATCATCCTAAAGAGATTTTGGGCTGAGTCAATGGGGTCTTCTTAATATACAGTCATGTCATCTGCAAATAGAGACAATCTGATGTCCTCTTTTTCCAATTGAATACCATTTATTTCTTTTTCTTGGCTGATTGCTCTGGCTAGAACTTCCAATACCATATTGAATAGGAGTGGTGAGAGAGGTAGGCCCGCATTTCTAATCAATAATGCTCACTTGTTCAATGCTGCCACTGGTGACTCTTAAAAAAATTCAGATCTACCATAACTGCTTAAAAAGAAGAATTTAAGAATTCTAACTAAACTCAAATAAGATCCTTCATGGTTGGACCCATGTGGACATGAATATCATACCACTTGCCAGCCCTTGCATACCTCCTCCTCTGTCTGTCTGCCTTTACATATGCTCTACTTACTGACATTCACCCACCTATCCCTGACTAACTTCTATCATCCTAGGACTCAATTTATGCATCACTTCCTGGGGAAATCACTTCCTTAATTCTACTAAATCTAATTTAGCATTCTTCATGTCACTCTTTGCTTTAGCATTGTTCACCCACATTGTATTGAAGTTATTTTTTACTTTTTAATTTTGCTCATCACCCGCAGTCATTGAAGGCCCATTGTGTCTTCTATGTTTCTATCTCTACCAGTACTATGAAGCAGTCATACTGATGTTGACAACAATCATGGTTGTTGAATGAATTATTTCTTCATCCATAAAATAATCTCCCTTGTTCCATGGGATAATATATTTAAAGATGTTCACATTTCCAGTATTAATTGTGTCTTGTATTCATGGTTTTTTGTTGTGATTATTGTTATTGATTGTGACTGATCTATTTACTAAAAATTAGTAAAATACTTATTCTCAATGCTTGAACTTTTTCTAAAGCATAAGATTTAATTGTATAAACAATTTCTGTGGAAAAGCTAAAAATAATATATGAAATACTATAAAATATCATTCTGACTTTGAGCGTTTTGCTGAAGAATGTGTCTGTTATTAGGATACCATAAATATTACATTTTCACTTTTATAGTTATGTATTTTTAAATCATGGTTTTTAAGTTTAGGCCTCTGATTTCTATGTTGGATGTATTAGTCCATCATCATGCTTCTGATAAAGATATACTCAAGACTGAGAAGGAAAAGAGGTTTAATGGATTTACAGTTCCACATGGCTGGGGAGGCCTCACAACCATGGTGGAAGGCAAGGAAGAGCAAGTCACATCTTACATGGATGGCAGCAGGCAAAGAGAGAGCTTGAGCAGGGAAATTTTCATTTTTAAAACCATCAGCGGTCATAAGACTCATTTACTATGATGAGAACAGTGCAGAGAAGACTTGCCCCCCTAATTCAATCACCTCTCACTCGGTTCCTCCAACGATACATGGGAATTGTGGGAGTTACGATTCAAGATGAGATTTGGGTGGGGACACAGCCAAACTATATCACTGGATTATGAGATATTTCACAATTAAAATATATATATATTCTAAACATCTTTGGATGCTCTCACTCTCTCTCTCTTTTATGCCACCACACTATATTTTGTTAAAATGTTTTACTGTGTAACATTTATTCAAATTTTAATAAAATGGATGTTTTCCCTTTAAAAAAATATATCTGGAACATTTCTTATCCTATCTGTCATTCCAGAACTTTTCACTCCATTTTTTTTCACTTCCCTTGAAATTGAATGGGGGCTTTGTTACTGCACCAGTGAATAGAACGAGGCAGAGGAGATGATGTATAATTTTAAGTCTAGGCTATAAAGTGTGATACAGTTTCCATTTGTCTCACTCCCTTAGGATGGGACTTACAGCCACCATACTGTGAGGAAGGCCAGGCCGCATGGGGCTGAAGATTCAGAGAAGTGAAACTTCATCCCTCAGCTCTACTGAGTTCCTAGCTCACAGCCAGCAATAATTTGTCATTTATATTAGAAATAAATTCCCCAGCTTCTAGTTAAGAGATCCCAGCTAATGCCACATAAAATAGAAATGAACTTTCTCCACCCAGACCTACCCAAGTTACAGTTTTATGAGAAAAATACATTATTGTTATTGTTTCTAGTTATTCAGTTTTAGGGTGGTTTGCAACAAACAAAAAGTAGTTACAAATCTACATAATAAGCAGTCTTTTAAGACCATTCTAATCAATGTGAGATAAACATCAAATAATCACAGTATCTGAAAGCTTGAGGAAGATCGATGTCTAGATAATATCCTCAAAGGCCCATGCTAGGCAAACATAAAATTTAAAAAGTATATATGTTTTACTTAAATGTTCAGAGGAAAATTTTTTTTTACATAAACTTGGAGAGTCTAGACTTTCTAAATACAAATTAAGAAGACATATAAACTGATCTATCTCGGGCTATATCCATATCTGCACATAGCCCAGGAAATGAACTTCAACCTCAAAAACTCTTACTTGTCTCAGAGTTAGCTGCGTTCTTATCATGGGAATTCTTTGACCATCTGAGAATATCTTACTGATATTAGACATTGCCTTTTGTTGGATTCTTTAGTCAGGGTCAGTAAATTATGGCTTGCAGGCCAAATCTGGTCCATTGCCTATTTTAGTAAAATACAGATGTATTGAAACGCAGTCACACCTACTCATTTACTTACTGTCTTAGATACTTTCACTCTGAAACGACAATGTTGCATCATCATGACAAAAATTGCATGGCCTACAAAACTGAAAATATTCACTATCTGGCCCTTTACAAAAGGCCAGATGAATAATTTTGGGGCTTTATAGGAAGCCTATCTTAGATGAATAATTTTGGGGCTTTATAGGAAGCCTGTCAGCTAGATTTGTCTGGGGAGAGCTCATTTCCATCATTTCCAAAATTTCTGCCTCAGAGAAGCATACACAGTTCTGGAGAGTCCTGTTCCTGAGCTGAAGGATGAAGATGAAGGTCAGAAGAAAGCAGGGAAGGCTCCACACACAAGTCAGGGTGTCAGGGAGATCTGATTTAATGGACAAATTAGGAAATAATTCATATATCTCAGAATGTTAATTAGAAATCTATTAATTAGAAATCTATTGGTTGCAACAGATTTAAACACCTAGAAGTATACCTGATTCTAAGTGCTGCTGGAACCAGAAGCTCCAATAATTTCACAAATACAATGTTGCTTTTCTCTGAGATGAATTTTTTCTCAGAATTTTCCCCACTGAGCAATTCTAAACTCACATTGTCCCAACATTAGCAATCCCGTGAGAAAAGATAATCTCCTCAATATTTTCACTAAAAGTCCTGGGACTGTGTCTATTGGTCCAGCTTGAGTTACCTACTTATCACTGAGCAATCATACTGGCCAGGATGATGAAGTCCTTTGATTGGCTGATCTAAGCCATATGTAGCCTTCAAATTTAATCAAAATAGTGAACAGTAAAAAAGGGGCTCTTTATTAAAATGCTGGACAAATGTTTTCTTTTTTGATATCTTCTGTACATCTTCCCATGGTACCAACTTAGGGTTGCCAAATAAATACAGGATGCCTAGTTAAAATTGAGCTTCAGATAAACAACAAACAAAAACACATTTTTAATATGAATGAATTCCAAATATTACATGAGACATAATTATACTAAAAATATTTATCACATATCAGATATTTAAATTTAACTGATTATAATTTTACTTGCTAAATCTGGTAATCCAAAACCAGATGAAGTGTTTTCTCATTGATCCTTACTAATTTGGCACTGTTCTAGATAAAACTCACAAGATTATTTTGAGGATCAATACATGTAATAGTGGGCAAAAGTATCTGATAAATTATAAAGTACTATAGAAAGACAAGAGCTATAAAAATTATTTCGGTGGGGTGGAGGAAGGTGGATTCTTAAAGTTTTATTTCAATCTTGGTGCTATCTTGAGACAGTTCTGTCCAGTACCATGATCACATGATTCTAAACTGGAAGGCACTTACTCTCCCTGATAATTAAGGGAATCAATATAATTGAGCTTCCATATATATGATTAAAAATAATCAAAACTGAGGCCAGGTGCAGTAGCTCATGCTTGCAATCTCAGCACTTTGGGAGGCCAAGGCAGGTGGATCACTTAAGGCCAGGAGTTTGAAACCAGCCTGGCCCTCATGGCAAAACCAAGTCTTTACTAAAAACACACAAAAAGTTAGCTGGGCATGGTAGCACATGCCTGTAATCCTAGCTACTTGGGATGTTGAGGCAGGAAAATCATTTGAAACCAGGAGGTGAAAGTTGCAGTGAGCTGAGATTGCACCATTGCCCTCTAGCCTTGGAAATACAGTAACACTCTGTCACAAAACAAACACACAAACAAAAATTACAAAAAGACCTAAAAATAATCATAACTGAAATTATTTTTCCTTAGAGCCAAAAACACAATCAATATTTCTCAAAAACACACATTTTGTTTTTCAGAATCTCAGGGAGAGCCAATTTCATTGTTGATTGTCTACAACAGATAGTCAATCTTTCTTTAATTTTTAAATTTTGTGGTTACATAGAAGGTGTATAAATTTGTGGGATACATGAGATGTTTTGATACAGGCATGCAATGTGTAATAATTATATCATGAAAAATGAGGTATCCATTCCCTTAAGCATTTATCCTTTGTGTTACAAACAATTCAATTAGATTCTTTTAGTTATTTGAAAATATATAATTAAATTATTGACTATAGTCACTACGTCATACTATAAAATACGAGGTCTTGTTTATTCTTTCTATTTTTTGTTTCTGCCCATTCACTATCCCCATCTCTAGTCAACTGCCCCACTACCCTTCCCAGCCTCTGATAACCACCCTTCTACTGTCTCATGTGTTCAATTGTTTTCACTTTTGGATCCCACAAATAAGTGAGAACATGAGATGTTTGTTTTTCTGTGCCTCCAATTCCATCCATGTTGTTGCAAATGAAAGAATCTCATTCTTTTTTATGGCTGAATATATATACTCCATTGTGTAGAAGTATCATATTTTCTTTATCCATTCATCTACTGATGGACATTTAGGTTGTTTCCAAATTTTGGCTATTGTGCACAGTGCTGTAGCAAACATAGGAGTGCAGATATCTCTTCCATATACTGATTTCCTTTCTTGGAGGTATGTACTCAGCAGTAGCATTGCTGGATTATATGGTAGCTCTATTTTTTGTTTTTAAGGAACTTCCAAACTGTTCTCCATAGTGATTGTACTAGCGTACATTCCCACCAACAGTGTACTAGGGTTCCCTTTTCTCTACATCTCTAGCATTTTTTATTGCCTGTTTTTTAGATAGAAGCCATTTTAACTGGGTGAGATAATATCTAATTGTACTTTTGATTGCATTTCTCTGATGATCAATGATGTTGATATGGTTTGACTGTGTCCCCACCCAAATCTCATCTTAAATTGTAACTCCCATGATTTCCATGTGTCGTGGGAGGGATCCAGTGGGACGTAATTGACTCATGGGGGCAGGCATGTCTTGGACTATTCTCGTGATAGTGAATAAATCTCATGAGATCTGATGGTTTTAAAAAGAGGAGTTCCCCTGCACAGGCTCTCTCATTTTTTGACTGCTGCTATCCACATAAGATGCGATTTGCTCCTCCTTGCCTTCCACCATGATTTTGAGGCTTCCCAGCCACACAGAACCGTAAATCCAATTAAACCTCTTCCTTTTGTAAATCAGCACTGTGAAAACAAACTAATACAGATGTTGATCATTTTTTCATATGCCTGTTTGCCATTTATATGTTTTCCTTTGGTAAATGCCTATTTAAATCTCTTGGCCATTTGAAAATCAGATTATTAGATTGTTTTTCCTAGAGACTTGTTTGAGCTCCTTATAAATAGTGATTATTAATCCCTTGTCAGATATTTAGTTCACAGATATTTTTTCCCATTCTGTGGATCTTTCTTCACTTTGTTGATTATTTCCTTTGCTGTGCAGAAGTTTTATAACTTGATGTGATCCCATTTGTTCATCTTCCTTTGGTTGCCTGTGTTTGTGGGGTGTTATTCAGGAAATTTTTGCCCAGATCAATGTCCTGGAGAGTTTCTCCAATGTTTTCTTGTAGTTGTTTCATAGATTGAGGCCTTAGATTTAAAATTTCAATCCATTCTAATTTGATTTTTGTATATGGTAAGAGACAGAGGTCTAGTTTTATTCTTCTGCATATGAATATTCCATTTTCCCAGAGCGATTTATTGAAGAGACTGTCATTTCCACAGTGCATGTTCTTGGCACATTTATTGAAAATGAGTTCACTGTAGGTATGTGCTGATAGTGAATCTTAAACTTTATCTCATAATATTTCCAAGAGATATGACTGATAATTCTGGTTTGGAGTTTTAAAAGTCTATGTATGTCCTTACTGCCAAGTTTTAATTACTTCCTGTAGGGGATCCTTCTTCAGTTCCTGAAATTATTCAGAAGAGAGACATCTGCTTGATGCTAAACGGAAATGTGACTTCCAGCCACAAATATTTTTTTTTCTCTCTTTTTTTTTCCTCTAACCAATGAAGAATAAGATCTATTTTTTCCTAGGGGGAAAATGGCAAATGCTTTGCCACTTACCTATCTTCCCTTCCCAAAGGACTTTGTCTTGTTATTCTCTTATTAAAATGGAGGATGTTATCTGCCTACAATGGCTAAGGTTAATTGAATAAAACCTCAGGGCCAGATTTTCCTGGGAAGCTAAGAAAATAGTATCTTTTACAACCTGGTGCCATTAAAGAAGGAAAGTGATAGACTATTGCAAAAGAATAGCAAATTAAACTCGAAAAACACTACTTGCACTCAATGTTGTATACAGACATACACAGGCAATTAGGAAACAGGACACTATATAATGTATTAATTATTTAAAAAATATAATCACTTCAGGAAAGGTGAGTATAGGACAGGGATACCCACCTTTTCCAGCAGTTATAGCCCCCTTCCTTGATTGCTAGAATTCAGAGCAACCAGGGGAGGGGATTATAAGTATTGGAAATGGCTTCAACTCTTTGCATTGAGTGACGGTGGGGAAATCATTTAAAACCCTGTGCCTCAAGTCTCATTATTAAATGGAGACAGCATAACAGCTATTAACAAGTTTACTGCAAGAATAAAAGGCAGCTTTTGATGCTCTTTGAAAACTGCCTAGCACATAGTAGATCTGAGTTCTGGATAATTTACAGCTCTCTATTTGTTTACTTTGGATTTCTTCTCTGTCAGAGGCTTTCTTCAAATAGTTAATTGTTATTAATACCTAAGTTTCAGGCACTAAAAAGCACTGTGTGCAGAGATGGGCTGCAAGACCAGGTGATTGTTCATGGACCAGCTCTTGGCTGAAAGACATTCGAATGTCAGTGTCTGAAGATCTTTGCTCAGAGGACTTTCTGTTTTTCTGGAGAAAATATATCCAGCTCTTGCCTTGGTGGAGATGAGATGTAGTGTGTACTTATCAGCTAGTAATATTGATACAGACAGGAGGCAGGGAAATACTGAGTAGAAGAGGGCTGGGTCCCTGACAAGGGCTCCACCCTCAAACCTGGACCTGAGTCCCTAAATGAGAACTTCACATCCCTGTTTTCCCACCTGAATGCTGCCTTTGCTGAAACCAGCCTGGCCTGCCATGCCCCCATGCTGTACCCATAAAAACCCAAGCTCTACTTCCAGAGGGGCAGAGTGGTATGGTAAAGAAGGATAGAAGAGAGAAGTGACTAAATGTCAAGAGGAGAAGAAGCAACTGGACATTGGAGACTATGGTCAGAGAGGAGTTTGGCCAGGGACAGTTGGAGAGGGGTTTGGCTGGGAAGGGCCAAACTCCAGGAGCAGACTGCCTTCTCATTCTATCCCCTTTCCAGCTCCTGTCCCACTGAGAGCCACTTCCACTGCTTAATAAAATCTCCATATTCACCATCCATCAAATCTGTGTGGCCTCATTCCTCTTGGGCACCAGACAAGCACCCGGGTACAGGTTCAAGGGGCTGTCACACTGACTCTCCAATGAGCAGTTTAACACTTAAGCCATCTGCAGATGGCAAAGCTAAAAGAGCATGCTGTAACACACACCTTCTGAAGCTCCAGAAGTTGTGTGCAAGCCCTAGACACTGCTGCAGGCTGGTACAGGGATCATTCCTGCTGGTGTTAGGCACTCACCCCGGCTTCTGCATCCACTCACCTGCATGCTCCACTCTTGCAAGGCATTTGAATGCTGCTGGCTGAGTAAGTGAGCTACCCCTTCATGAGTCCCACAAAGGGGTTAAGGGAACTATCCTATCTCAATATGTGTTCAGGCTTCTTAATACTCATGTTTTTCATCTTATGTTTCACATCCATCCTCTGCTTTCCTATGTTCCCAAATTCATGGCATTTCTAGCCTAACTTCTCTGGAGCATAAACTTGAAGTGTCCTTTGTGGGAAAAGAAGGGTAAGAACCTGGCTAACTGCGGTCAAGAAAGTATATAAATGATTAATATAAAGTCTTAATCAATGGGATTTAGTTCATTTTGGATTTATACATTCAACCAGCTTCCTTCCACATGTCTGTAAATTATTTGACACTCCTCCCATCAAGACATAGCAGTCTGATTTTTATCCTCTTTAATATGAGCTGACATTATTGTCATTTGCCTAATAAATATAAAATTGAAAAAATAACACTCAGTGACTTCAAAGGCTAGGTTATAAAAGGTACTTATAGTTTTGCTTGTCTAACTTTCTGTCTGAGACATATACATTTGGAGTATGGAGACATCCTGTAAGAAGTCTGGCAATCATGAAGCCACCATGCTGAAGAGTAGAAATCTCACAGAGATAGTGGGAGAGATGCCAGAGAAGACCAAGCTATTCTATCCTGGTCTCCATCTGTTTAAGACTTTCCAGCTCAGTTACCAGATATGTAACTGAAAATGCCTTCAAGATGACTCCAGTGTCAGTCATTGTGATGGATCCTAACACAAAAGGCCTTCAGTAAGAACCTCTCATCTGAGCCTAATCAACCTCCAGAAACATGAGGAGTGACATTTACAAGTCATTGCTGCTGTTTTATATCACAAAAATTTGTGGTGGTTTGTTGTGTAGTTGGAGGCAACTGGAACACATGGAATGTTGACTTATGTACTCAACCTGCGAATAATAGAATATTCCAGTGGAAACCCATTCTCTCTAAGGAGTGCCTGGCTCTGCCTCCGTAAATTTTGCAGTCTTAGAGAAGAAACTGACAGATTTCTCATTTGAAACTGTGGATAATGACATGCTGTGAGCAGGACTTTTGTATGGATTAAATGAGAAAAGATATGGAAAAACACTAGGTTCTACAAAACACTGCATAAAATTATGAGTTATTATTGACATTTTTATGACGAAGAGTACTTCTCATGAGCAAGATTACTGAGGAGTTTTCAAATACTTGTCTAAAGCTTCTCTGTTCTATGGTTAGGGCTTGGGGGAAGGAAGGTTAATTCTGTCTAATCAACTTAACGTCTTTATATTTTATTGTATTGAAAAATTTGTATAATTGCATTGGCATGTAAAATCACAAGGGGAAATTATTACATCTTCTCTATACTTAAGAAAATGTCAATCATATCTAGGGTGGAATGATAAGGGAAATGTGGTTGCAATGACAATGTGAGTTCCTCAAAGATTTGTGGTTCAAGATTAGATGTGTTTTTTTATGAAATGGCACTTCTTATGTTACCATGATATGCATTCCTAATGATCATGTCACTTATCATCAGATTTGTACCTTGTTTTGTAAATTAATTTAATTTAATGAATAGGTTTTTGCAGTAGCAGGAAGGGATTTGCAATGATTTAACAATTTACAGAGCTTAGCAGTCTTAATAATCAGTAAATAGGAGAGGCACTATAGTGTGGTAACCACAATCTCAATCCACAAAACCAGCCATATAAGAAACAATATTATCTTTTTCTCAAACTCAATTTAATTTTAAGCACCAATTTTATGTGGCACATTTTGGTGGAAAGTTAAACACAGTCAGTTTGTATTTTCTCCTATCCAGGATTGCAGTTGATTTCTGGAGTACTAATGTAATCTTAAAATGTTAGGAAAGTGATGTATTCCTTTATGCCATTAGTTGTTACTAGACCTTGCCCTTCTCTTTTAGAAGATAATGTTACGACCTAATGCAGTAATTCCTAAACCTTAACAGGTATCAGAATCACCTAGAGGGCTTGCTGAAACACAGATTGCTAGGCCTCAGCCATAGAGTTTCATTTTCCCTAGGCCTGGGGCAGGGCCTGAGAATTAGCCTTTCTAATAAGTGTCCAGAGGATGCCAATGCGGACGGTACTGCATCTTACTTTCAGTACCACTGGCCTTAAAATGAGATCATTGGATTTGGTCTACTTTACTGAGAGCTAATCTAGCTCAAGGAAAGTCTTCACCACGAGAAATCCCATTGTTCTGGATCAAACACTAACCAAATAAGAAATATATTTCCAGAAGGATCTGTGCAGCAGAGGGAGAAATGCATTTCAAGTTTTCAGCTTAAATGTACCTTTAGGTCATTATTTTATTTTATTTTATTTTTTTTATCAGCTAGCTAGTTAGTTTTAGAAGCTAAACAAATCAGTAAAATGTGACTAGGATAGAGAGAAAATTTTGGTTTTCTTTTTACTTATCGCTCTACTTACTCAAGGAGTGGATCATATATCATGTGTTCCATTAAGCAAAAATAAAAGTTTTGCACAATGATTAGAACCAATGAAACTCATCACCCTTTCCTGAATTTGAAACAACTGCTTCCGAATGTGCTTTGTATCTCATTTTGCTTTGTATCAGAGCAAGTTCTGAAAAAGTCTTGCATAGTAGAGGTACAATTTAAAAAATCATATATACTTTCTGGAACTTACCTTCTTTTGGAGGTAGTGAACACTGGCTACCCTATCTAGCTGTACGCTCTTTTCCTTTTCTTCTCTTTCTTTTCTCCTTTCTTTTCTTCTCCTTCCTTCCTTGCTTCCTTTTCTTTCTTTCTCTCGCTCTCTTTCTTGCTCTTCTTTTTTTTGCTTATCTCTCTTTTCTGTCCTCTCTTATTCTCTGCAATCTATGTGCTCCATATTTTATAATTCCTTTGGTGAGATTTCTGTGGAATCTCTTAAGTCTGTATTGTGTGGTTTACTGGTTGTAAATTTTCCTTTGAGGTATTCTGTTTGGGAGACAAATAATAGAAAGTGGAACCAATAGTAATAACTGCTTAATAATTAAAAGTGACAAAATATTACTTTGAAATAAAAAATTACACTTTGAAATAAAATTGTACTTTTATAATTTTATTATAAAATATTACTTTGAAATAAAAAACTAGACTCCCCCTTAGACACACACACACACACACACACACACACACCCATATGTTGGAGTTTCTTAGTGCTAAGTTCTAGGTCCTCTTCTCACTCTATCTGGGCTTGTCTCGAAGAAAGATCACAGAATATCTATCATCCATGTGTTCTAGAAGTAAATTTGTTAATGCAGCAGAGCACTAGCTTTGAAGTCATACACTTAGGTTAAATTTCTGGCTATGCCACAGTCAAACTATGTGAACATGGGCGTCACTTGATTTTTCTTTGCTTTAGTAAAATGGGATAATAATTCCTGTCTCCCAGGGTGTGGGGACTGGTAACATATGTAAAGCAGTTATCACAGCACCTGCACAAATATTAAACAAATTATAGTTGTTTAATATTACTCCACATAGTCTGTTGCCCTGTCTTGCTGCTTTTCATCTCCATTGATAAAAATCTTCTTTCTGGCCTCTAGGTGGAGAAAGCAAGACTTCTACAGTAATTGAATTAAACATAAGGCCAAATACCACAGACATTTAAGGGAGAGAAAAACAAATTTTCTCCTTTCTCTTTTTCAAAACGGCATGAACAGGCAACCTGGAGAGATGCTTGGGGGAGTTTTGAGTAGTTCACAATGAAGGTGTTTGCATTTTAAGTGTGGTCATGGCTTGAGGCACTAGATTTCACTCACGGAAGGTCCTAGGCAAATTATAAAATTCAAAAAGTTTGCTTTCTAGCACCTTCTCATTCTCCATGTCCTATTCTCTTCTCGTCTTCATTTCAAACGGGCACCTGGCCAGTGTTCCTTTCTTTCTAAGTTATTATAGAGCACTGATTCACAGGGACATTGCATTTTAAAATAAAATTTCTTGATAAGTTACCTTTCTTTAATCTGTAACTTATGAATAATGAGAATTCATTGGACCTACTTCACAGAGCTATTTTGAGGATCATTTACTGAATACATATACAATCCTATTGTAACTTCGAAGTTCATACTAATGAAAAATATGATTTATATTCAAGATCCTAAAACTCTTCAGTTAGAAGGAAAGAAACCACTGTCATAGAATTAGCATGACATTTGCAGAGAAGTGCCTCCTGAAATCACACATTCAGGTGGACTTCTAGCTGGCCAAATTTGCAACTCTTTTTTTTTTGAGGCAGAGTTTCACTCTTGTTACCGAGGCTGGAGTGCGATGGTACAATCTAGGCCCACCACAACCTCCACCTCCTGGGTTCAAGCAATTCTCCTGCCTCAGCCTCCCAAGTAGCTGGGACTACAGGCGTGCACCACCATGCCCAGCTAATTTTTGTATTTTTAGTAGAGATGGGGTTTCACCATGTTGACCAGGATTGTCTCGATCTCTTGACTTCATGATCCTCCCGCCTCAGCCTCCCAAAGTGCTGGGATT